>JAGVSP010001981.1:0-79992 GCA_022494985.1 Micrasema minimum
TAAATTTAATGAGGAAGAAACTCAAATAATAGCGTCCAGATTTTTAATACAAGCAGTGAATGTTAGTGACACTAATCATGAAAAGGACATGGTGAAAATATTAAGAAAAATATGCGATGATTCACCATTAAATGCTAGTGTTTTCCATCCATATTTTGTCTTCTTTGATCAGGTAACTGTATTGATTATAAATAAATTTTTGAAATAAAGTAGTAAATTATTTTATTTTAATGATTGTTTTTGTTGGTTTGTTTCACAGTTTGAACTTGTCCGTCCAGTTTCATTACAAAATATGGTGATTGGTGCTATTATCATGATGGTCATCTCCTTTATCTTCATACCAAACTTCTTGTGTTCTTTGTGGGTAGCTTTTAGCATTATCTCCATTGAAACTGGAGTTGTGGGATACATGGCACTATGGGATGTCAACTTGGATTCCATTTCTATGATTAATTTGATCATGTGTATCGGATTCTCTGTAGACTTTACTGCACATATCTGCTACGCCTACATGTCATCAAAAGCCAAATCTCCAGACGGCAAGGTGAGAGAATGTTTATACTCTCTCGGACTTCCCATAGTTCAAGGAGCTTCGAGTACTATTCTCGGAGTGGCGGCTCTTATTCTCGCCGACAGTTATATATTCCTCGTATTCTTCAAAATGGTATTCATGGTTATATTCTTCGGAGCCATGCACGGACTTTTCCTTTTACCAGTGTTACTCTCACTCTTCGGCCCAGGATCTTGTACCTCAATAAAAGAAGATGAAGAAGTGAAAATGTCCAAAGTAGAAAAAGCTTTCCCCCATCCATACTGCATTCCCCATCCCCAGTTAATGTTGAATGAAAGTATGTACAACGGAAAGGCATTTAAAGGAACACCTTTCAAGGGTTATGGGGAGGAGAAAGACCTGGGAATTGGAACATCAGGTGAAGATTCTAGCGAGAGCAGTTCTAGCCAATCACAGCGTCGCAGAGCTGCCGAAGACGAACATACAAGAAGGCGATACGAAGAAGGTTGGAGGCGATCTCATCATCAGTTGCCTTCTCAGAGCCAATTCGTACCACAGTTGCTGGATTTGTACGGATACGACGCGGAACGCGCTTGGCATCGGCAGCGTCAAGAAGGAAACAGGAGAGCTCCCTACGACGATGCCAAAAGGAACCCGTACGAAGATAGAAACTGGAAAAGCGAGGATAGGACAAGGAACGGAGGGCGCAGAATGTCTCCTACTGAGAGGCCCGCGCGCTCGCACTCCACGCACGCCCTTCAGGCCCCCGGGCCCCGCAGCGCTCCGCCTCACACCACAATCTCCAGCACAAGTATGTCGCCGAAATGAGGTTCCCATGAGACTGAAAGACAATACAACCCCTGAGTGACATTATAGCTCCAAGAAGCTAAGGAGTGCCAGTGAGTGTGACGCCTCCTATAATTGTAATTACTTAGGACCTTTGATTTAAGCTCAGTGCCTTAATATAAAGTCGTTTGGTGCGATGAATTGCTCACTTACAATCACAAATTACGTTGATAAATATTAATGTAAATAGGTAGTTATAATTTTGGTTATTACTAAATATAGGTGTATTTAAATATTGTTTTAAGTAGGTATTGGTAAAGACCAAATAATATTTCAAACATGGCTCAAGTTTTATTTTACTTTATACATTAAATAAAAAACTTCTTAGTATTTTCTGGGAACTGAATTTGATTATAATTTTCAGTCACAAATAAAACATTATGTAAAAGATAATTCATTTGATATAAACTCTCAAATAAGGTGCTTGAAATCACAATCAAATCTGTGATTTACTGAATAATTAAATTGTGATGAGAACATTAGGTTAGGTTAGTAGAACATAGGTCACACAATGTAAGGATCCCAAGTGCATTGAAAATATACATTTTGTAGAATTAACATGTTTTTGAAAAAAAAAAATTATCTCCTTTATTCTGGGTAATACATTTTTATATTTTTAATACATTCCTCTCTGGGGAACCCATGCCAAGAGAAATTTTCCACCTAAGCATTTTTTTACAAATTTTACTTTTATTTAAAAATAAAAAAAGGGGCTTTTATGAAGAGTTTGAATTTTTTTCAGCTCTTGTTTTTAAAATGAAGAGTTTCACTTTGCGATTAAGTGATTAGGGAAATGGACATGATGTGTTTTTACTGTTATACTCATCTTTTATTATTCTGGACTCCAAACGTACATCAGGTTGTCTTAGGTACTTTTATATAATCAGTAATTAAAAGAGAGCTGTGACTGTAATCGCAGTGCCTTTTAGGATGGTGGAAAGAAGGAAGAATGTGTAAATATAAATTAAATAGTAATTATAAATGTCAATATCATTAGAATGATAAATAGTAGTGAATTGTTTCACATTATTTATTTTTTTATACATTATTTAAGTAGAAATTAACACATGAACTTAGTACGCTAGATCGTATATAAGGTTTGTGTATTTAGAACTGGTTTATAAGTCATTTCAGAATGAGCCAATCGTCTTAAATCGTTATATTTTGTATTTTTATGTCTGTTTTATAACTATGTATTATTTGTATTTATAATAATGTTGTAAGAATGCTCAAAATAAGTTTCATATTATGTGATTTGTGTAAAAAAAATATGGTGGCAACTTTATCTCAGACTAATTATATTTTTGAGTTAATGCCTTTATGGGACTAAGCCGTTTCATAGCATATAGCATGACTATTATTATTGCTTCTTGGTTGAAAGTGGTAATAAATTTAACATTTTCAATTAGAGATTAATGAAATAATTAATTAAATGATTATGGTTTATAACCCAATTATTTAAATTCAGTAAGGTTGATAATATTCATTTCATTTAAATTATTTCAATCTCAATTAGATAAGTCTATCTAACTGAGAAAGTCTATCTCAGTAGAGATAGTTAAAAAATTGTCCTTTTGCGCATTATGAACATTGATGCTTTTCCATTTTTATTAAAAGTGTTGAATTTTATAATGGTAAATTATTTGACCAAAATGCAGCATCTCTTCTCTATCATATTTGAACATTAAAGAATGTCACTTTTTTCTGACTTTTACTAATAATTCTATGTATTTATATTAATAAAAAATATTAATCAGGGTTCCCATAGATTCTTGACTGATTCTTCATTTTGTTAAAGCGAATTAGTAAGTAAATTAAAATAGAAAACCCCATGTTTTTTCACATTTAAAAGATAGATAAACCTCTTTTATGTAAAGAACAAAATGATTACAAGTGTATTGGTGAAGCAGTCTAATAATTATTTATTGTTCATTCCATCGACATATTTTAATAATATAAAAATCAGGACAGTTGTTACCTATGTCATAATATTATTATGAATGCGTTGGTGCGTATTAATAAAGTTTTCTATGGTTTTACCCTGTGAATTATTATTTCTTAATCCTGGAGCTGTGAAAGAAAATGGTGAATGGCGTTCCAGATATTTATAATCAAGAGTTATATAACGTATACGAGGAACCTTCTATCACACAACACATAAAGATAGGAAGACTCCGACATCCGACCATCTAAGAGGCTCTTGATCTTGGTTGGATTGTGTGGAGTAGAACGCCGCATTCTTGGACATTCGGAACTGTGAAAGAAGCAGCCGGAGATAGACGCAAGTGGAAAAGTTTCTTCGGGGTGGCCAAGACTTTCAATGGGTTGTAGCGCCGGAGACAATGATGATTGTTTTATCCTATGAACTATTATTTCTTAATCCATTATGTTTCCCCAGATTTTAATGCAGAAACCCTTTTTGGAAAACCTAGCAAGGTCTATTTTGTTTTTGTCGCTTAATTCCCAAGGTAATCAATTAGATGTAAAATATAATAAATTTGAATACAAATACATGATGAATCATACATTTATTGTTTTATTCTGTACATACATAATTTAACAATACATGTAAACCAAAAACTCAATTTACCAAAGGATAAATATAAGTAAGAAGTATTTATTATACAAGTAACTTCTGGGATCTATAAATTTATTACAAAACTGATATACAAAGATTGAGAAAACGAATTGATATTTTTCATAAACAAGAAAAAAATACAAACACAATACTTGTCAATGACTCAAATGTAACAATTCAAAGTAAAAATTTCACTTTATGGTGATAAATATTCTGCCTCATAATCCTATAAACAAAAACTCCCAATCCAAAAAACTTCAGGATATCAAATATTATTGATATCCCCACAGAGACAGAGAAACTCCTGAGATTTATTACAACATTCCCCATTCCACCCATCATCTGAACCGTACATGACAAATCTCGGCTTGGGGAAATGGCGTGATGGTTAGTAAGAATAAGTGATGATCATGGATCCTTATAAAATCCTAAATTTGTAATTAAGGTTGGGTATAACAATGCCAATAGATGTATACAAATCATTAAACAATGGCTTGATAATAATTTCTTGTCATTGAATATTGAATAAACTCTTTATCTACCATACGTTAACACGAAAAAATCTTCTCCCAAACACGTTTTAAATATAATGTTCCACAAATATGATTATGATATAAATACATGCAAAAATTTTGACAAAATGAAAAATGACTGTAATATTAAATACTTGGGAATACATATAGACTGCCAAATGAAATGGATTAAGCACATAGAGAAATTGACTGGTAAACTGAGATTACGTTTTCAAGCGCCTGAGTGGATTTGCAAATATAAAAAGAATGAAATTGGTATACAATGCTCTTGTACATTTATCTGTCATATGGAATAATTGTATGGGGAGGAGCGTTAGATAAAAACATAAAGCCACTAAAAATAGCTCAAAAAAACATAATTAAGATAATGTATACAAAACCTATAACATATCCCTCCAATCAATTATTTCAAGAAGCTGAAATTATGGATGCGAGAAGGATGTATTGCTCTCAGATTTTAAAATTTATTTACTCGCGGAAACATTTATTTGTAATTAACCAAAATCGAAATAGTCAAAGACTCGGTAATTTTATGAAAGTGCCACTATGTAAAACAAGGTTGGGACAGACACATGCATTTTTTCTGGCACCGAAATTGTTTAATGCCATTAGTCATTAGCTTAATTGGCAGTGCATAATGGAGTTCTGGTACCAACCCTTATGTATGGAAGCGAAGCATGGAGTTGGAAAAATAAGGATGAAAGTAGAATGCAGTTGAAATGCGATCTCTCAGGCGAATGTGTGGTAAAACTATGTATGATAGGTGCACTAATGTTGAAATTAGAGCAGAATGTAAGGCTAAGATAAGCATTATCGACAAAATTAAGAAAGGTCTTTTACGTTGGTTTGGTCATGTAGAGCGAATGGATGATGAAAGAATGGCTAAAAAAATATATGATGCGACTGTGTCTGGTTGTAGAAGTCGAGGAAGGCCGAAAAAAGACATGGCATGATCAAGTAAAACAAATGCTTGAAAGTGGGCATGTAAGAAGTCGGAATAATCGTGCATGAGAAGATGTATGAATGTGGAGGAAGCAAGAGAAGTATGCCAGGACTGAGAGGTGTGGCGTTCTATCCTCTCTGCCTACCCCTTCGGAGAAATGGCGTGATGGTTAGTTAGTTAGTCATGATATGAGGGACAAGAACATTGTAGATCTAACCATTCGTGCACAAAAGAAATGTATAAGTTTGTTTGTAATGTAAGAAATTTACTACTTTTAATTGTAATGTTTTTACTATTTACTATTTTTACTATTTTAGTTTGTATTTTTAATTCGTCTTACATTATAAAATACATACAATTTGTGCATATGTTTTTTTTTTTTTTTTTTTAGTATAAAAAGAAATCTATGCAATCTTATGATATTTGCACATATTTCAATTTGTAAATACTATTTTCAATAAAGCCTAAGCGGCTTGTGCTTGAAAATAGGAATCGAGTCGTGTCGAAGTGGGGATTCGAACTGTCGATCTCTGGACTCAGAGACCGCGACGCTACCCACTGGGCCACCACCCGTTCGAATACATACATAAATATACATGTAAGTATACGCACAGGCTATGCCTATGTGGGATTTTTCTCAAATTATTGTTTATCATATTATTTTTTTTATATAAATGTATTTGTATTGTTTTTGTTAAAAAATGCAAAAAAATGAAGAAAATTCAATAAATAAAAATAATAAAAAATTGAAATGAGTTTTAATAGCTTTTTTTCTAAAACAACAACAGAAAATTCAATCAAGCCAGTGTATTGTGTTCAAAACAGTTTCACTGGGATAACAATATATGGCACCAAAATAAGCAGATACAAATCAGAGAAAATTTGTCTTTTTTATTGAATTGATTATATGGATTTACAACACAATTGGCACTAGTATCAGATTGTCACATCCAAACATTTTCAAAACTTAACTTATGGAATATTTTAACATAAAGTATACGTACATACTCAGGCAACACACAATAATGTAATATACTAATAAATGTTATTCGCATTATAAAAACTACACATAGTAAAAAATATTCTATTTAGATGTTATTCATCCTATCCAATGTATGTTTTTGTTGTTGATGGGTTTACTTTCTACCTCAATAATGAGAATACAGCACAATGTTAATATAATGTATCTTTTTACACTAACTAAAAAATATCTTAAAGCTTCTAAATAATACCACAACAGAATTTTCTGAAAATCCATGTAACATAAAATATAAACTGGTAAGTTATCGAATAAAAAATACGAATAATATTAAAGAAACAATTCTGTATTGTATAAATGGAATCCATTTATAAAGAACCATTGAATAAAAAAAAACTTAACATTAAAAATAATAATACATAATATTACATTTACATTAAAGATGGCCGCCAGTAATCAATCACTGAATAGTTTAATCAAAATAATTAGGAACTAAATGGTTTTAGACAATTATTTACATAATAGTAATAGACATTAATATAAACAAAAAACTCATGTCAATAATCAAAATAGAGCAAATATATCATTATTACGATATATTGATAAAAATATATTGCTGTCAAAAGCAAAACTGTCTTAATCTGTTTCTTAGCCAGAAATGTGGCGCTGTGTGTGAGATGTAAAAATTAGGATTAAATTAGGACTGCAGTTTAGTACTCACGGTGCGCGATATTATTTTCCTGGTACTATAAGTCAGACTGACTTTTATTTCGTCTTACAATATTAACAGTGTAAAATTTATCAAAATTATCTTCTATGTACTTAAGTACTGCGGGATTGTCAAATAGATTGTGGTCGAGGAATTTGTCAATATTGTTGTTGATGTAGCGCTTCACCGCTGTGTTTTCCAAGAGCTGGTCCTGGATCTTGATGGCGTCATCATCAGACACGAGTCTGGCCAAGTTGTCTCGGAGGAAAGTAACGGCGGCCGGATGTTGAAGTGATCTATCCTGTAACTCTTCGGATACATGGTCGACATCCTCAGGATCTTCGCAAGTAACCTATTAGGATAAAGAAGGCTTTCAAAATTTGGATGGAAAAATGCAGAAAACATTTTCAGTAACCCTGCAAAAAATAAGCGGCAGTTAGAAGCTTCACCAATATTGTAATTTTAGATTATCACATTGGTAGCACGACGTCCTCTACAAAATAAAAAATTCCCATTGCCTCTTTTTACACTTAAGTACGTTTTGAAATGTGTAGCATGTGCCAAATGTTCTAGTTACATCCTCCCAAGTCAGGTCCACGTCCCGCAGCTCTGACGCAAACTGCCGACGGATTGTCAACAGTGGACGTCCAGATGTCAACAGTGGAAAACCTGATGTCTTGTAAAATAGGCAAGCATGGTTAAGGCTCACGGGAGGCGTACGTAGTATATGGCCTAGCCAGCTGAAACGCCTTTGCCGTTAAATGAGCTTCTGTATCGCAGTGGACAGATATCGAAGTTATGAAACGGTGTAATGAAATTACGTTAAAAACATCAACACGTGCAGACTCAACTGGCTGGAATCTAAGACGGCGTTAAAGTATGTAGATTGGTTTTTGGAATAGTGTATTTTTTCATTAATAGAAAAATTTAGAATAACTAATGAGTAATGATGCATATACTCTACTGATGATATATATAAAATAATTTACGTTTTCTACGTCTTCTTCATTGAATTCAGCTTCGATCTGTGAAACTGTCACATTTTCTTCTGGTAATTGTTTTTTACGCTTCTTTAGGACTTTGTCAGGATTTGTCAGGATTTTTCTTTTGGCTCCTCTAATTGGAACTCCTGCTTCCGCACACTTAGTCTCCTCCAGGACAACACACTCCGGAGAAGGAGGGAACTCTACTATACCAGCATCAGATAATGGGTCCTCATCCTGGCTGTTGGAAGCTGTACTGAAACTTTCTTCCAACATTAGTCTAACAGCTGAAGAATCGTTGGCGAGATTTTCTTCGTCATTTTCTTTCAATTTATTTTCATCAGGATCACTGGGAGGATTTGCGACAAATTCAATATCCACTCTATCAACCGTTGCCTCATTTCCACTTTCGTTTTCTGAAGATTTTTCATTTAATAATTTAGTTTCAAAGGCGCTAAGAACCTTTTTCACGGTTTTAATTTTAGGAAACTTTATAGGTAGTCTGTTTACTTTCAATTCTGTTAGTTTAGCCAAATCCCCAATAGTGGTAATCTCATCCTTGATATCATGTAAGAAAGAGCTTTTCCACATGGTTGAGGAAAGTTCCGACGCTATTTGGCTTATTGCCAGCGTACACTCGCACAAACCCGGGTAAATAGGAAGCGTATCATCGAGCAAATGGAAATCTGTAATATCCATATCCTGCTGTGTATCAGTAACTAGTGAACACACATCAGAGAGACTGAAATCTTTACAAATGACACTTTCCGTTATTAACGCGGCAATATTTTTATTGGCTTTTGCCTGAGGAGATCTTACTGACCCATTTTCGATGTATTTTTTAACTTTTATTGATGTCGAGACTGGGTCGTGAAAACTGACTCGTTTTTTCTGAAAAAAATAAACAAACATTTAAGTACACAGAGATAACTGCATCAGCATACTATGTTAACGATCAGGAATTGAACCTGAGGTTTTTACATGGAAACCTGATGAGCCAACCACTACTAAATCATTTGAATAACTTACTTCGGTACTAGTATAAATCAACTTTATAATTACAAGCTCTGGATACAATGTAAACAAAATAAAGGAAAACTACTAACTTTACTAGAAGGAGAGAGGGTCTGATCATCAAGATTTCTCTTTAAAATTGGTCCAGCCGGAGAAGCGTATGGCGATGGAAGAACTTTACTAAATTCTAATAGCTCTGAATCTTCACACTTCTTATTATTTGTATCTGAACCATTCCCATATGTGGTGTGTAAAGTTTTACGAGTGACAATTCGATTAGGTGACATGTTACTTTTGTCGGAATACCCCATATTACCCAAATCGATTTCACACATTGTTAGCATTTGGGCAGCCCTTCCGTTGATCCTACTCATCTTTGGACGATTTTTCTTTTGGTCCAACATGCTGCTAGGACTAGATACCGCCTGTACAGGTCGAGGTGGGGATACATTGCTGTCGGAGGTTGAGGGTCTTTCGGGGGAAATTTTTTCACTGCTGAATAGATCAGGAGATGCCACTTTTTGTGGAGGTTCGGCTGTGGATGTAGCTTCACTGATTATTTCAGGCGATACGCGGGTGATTTCTACAACTTGGTTTACATCTTCTTCAGGTGTTTCCTGTTCAACCCTCTCGGGGGATGATGTGCCAGGTGTATTTATGCAAGCTTCTTCTTCTATACTTATATCATTGGATAAAATAATGCTTTTGATGGGTGAAATGTCAATTGTATTATTGAGTAATTCTGTATTTCTATCCTCTACGTCTTCTTTTAGGGGGGAGGACAAAATGGTTCCAGTACGATCAGCAGATTCTTCATCGTCAGATAATTCAATGATGTCCGCGGTATCCTTTGTTGTACTACTATTAGTAATCTCAATATTAGGGGTTTCTGTTTCAGAGCCAACATTGTTATTTGGCACTTCATTGCCAAGAGATTCTTGGTCCATTGGCTCTGTATTAGCTTCTGCTACTTCTTGCGTTGACAAGCCAGCAAACGGTCCATTCTCCTTAGTTAAACTATCACAATTCAAACTTGCAACAGGAAGTGTATCCATTTCTGCCACTTGTTCCGAGGATAAAACAGTGACCTCTCCCGACTTTACTGAGGGGGAGTGGGTACTGGAGGATGTATTTTTTATATTTGGACTACTTTGGTTCAATTGACCATTATGAATCACTGAGACATCTTGGGTTATGATGGCTTTTGACTCATGATTACTCAAAACAGGAGCTTCAGTTATTTCTAACCTCGTATCAGATATTGTCGTTTCTTTCAAGTCGTTAGATTTCTTCTGAATCGGTATAACAACGGGTAATTCAACATCTTTAGACTTACATTTTGGGGTTTCGACTAGAGGTTTGAGATTGTCATTACTTGCAGCTGATGTTTCATCATCGGACAATGTTGTTATATCCTGGGAATCCTTAATTTTGATAGGCTGTGAATTGATCACAAGTGGTGTTATTGATTTTTTCGATCTTACTGTTGATATCCTTCTCGGTGTCTTTATTGATGATGTACTCGAATCCTGAGAACTCTCTATGACATCCTCAGATTCTGGTAACAGGCGATTTTCACAATCAGAAATAATAATAAGAGACTGGTTGTCAGCGGGAGTGTTTCTTACTAGTCTTAGAGTCTTGAACGGCAATACTTTGTCGTCTGCCTTTTATTCTTCCACTGTTGAAAATTTCTTTGACAGGATGACCTTGGACGGTATCAATTTCTAGTTCTTTCAAAAGTCTAGCTGTTTTCATTTTATTTTTAGATGTAGTGTCTGGTAACTCTTCTATGGCTGACGTGGAAGCTCTCCGTTTTCCTATGAATCGAGTATCATGAGGATCAAATTTATTCGGTTTCCGTCTCATTCTGAGGGGGCGTTCAGATTCAGGAAGAGTAGGACTATGTTGGTTCTGTGGAGGACTAGAGTAACCGTTAGTGGATTCCCTCAACTTCATCATATTCATCTCGAGTCTGGACTGGAGAGAAGTCTTTTTATTTAGTCTATCAATTACTTTAGGACTTTCCGTCTCGGCAATTTTCAAGTCAATATTTTCTATATTTGCATCTGTGATTTCCGGTACAGTATTCTTTTGCAAAGTCGGTTTTAAACATTCAGATGTATTTGAACTCACCCCATCTGAAGTATAACCAACGGGTTTCCAAGGTTTCATACTGTAATCATCTTGAGACTGGGACAGGCCTTCATAAAGGGCCGGGATATTTTCACGGCGCCGTGTAAGCACTTCCTTTTGATGTTCTGTCAGTTTCTTAGGATCGAATTTCCAAGTAGGTTTGATATGAACAAACCCATCATCCGAGATACTTTTATTATTCTTAGTCCCTTTTGGTGTATCTTTATCCTTGTTAGTTTGGACTTTTTTTTTAACAGGGGTATTTTTTATTGGACGCTCTATGAGTTGAGATTTTTCTTCGGACATAGATGTTCCCAAAATTTCTTGTATTTTTGAAACTGTCGAATCATCAATGGTTAAATTCTTTTTAGATGTTTCTCGAGTTTTTAATAGTTGATTCAATACTTCGAAGCATTTACTTTTTATTCCTGGAGTGTTATCTCGTTTTAAAAGTTGAGATGATATTTCAAAAACAGATTTGTTGAACCGATTCTTAAACATCGCAAGTGTGAAATGTGGTAATGTGTTCAACAAACTCTGAATATATGAATCCAATTGACATGCATCCCATTTCTGAAAAGATAATTATATATGATAAAAAAACTATAAGACTATGTTATTTGATATCACTCGTGAATACTTTATGTGACAATGCAATATCATACCTGATTGGTCATGAAAATAATAGATCCTAGCAAAGTTTCCGAAACTTTAGTAAGGAGTTGAAAGTAAGGAGGAGTGGCTCTGCGGCTGTTGTACGAAGACAAGATCGCCCCAACTGAACCAGCCACTTCACAAATACCAATAACAGAAACATTTGTCACTTCCATCTTCTCAACATGGCTTATAATATTTTGAATTCCCTTCAAAGTTGGGGTAATGTGTGTTACATGTCCAGCTAAAACAGAATTTTAAAAGAAACTGATTTTTTTACATAAATTAAAATTAAGATGGAAAATTGGATAAATACAGCCTCATATTACTAAAGAAACATCAATAATTTACAGCCAGCTGACCTTCGTAACTTCACGTTTAGCCCATTGAAATAAAAATATAAGAATCACAAAATACATTGTGTGAACTAACTCTAATTCACACTATTCGTAAATTCACAATTCTTTTCCAAAATATCTTCAATAAATCTGATTGTAAAAAGTCTGCATCATCAACCGGTAAAGGGATACCAACAAATCTTTGAACAAAAATGTAACTAATGGAAGATATTCGATTTGGAATTTTGTCTCTCCGGCCTTACAGTGAAAACGGATGGAAAACCATAGACACCAAGATTACAGAGAGAGGGACATGAAGTTGAGTCTTTCGAATGCCAGCATCAACCATAAACATCTCAGTAGCCGATTATAATCACGGGCTGATTCCTCACAAGAATTGAGACATTTTTAAATATCAAAATAACAATTACCGGGATGATCTTCTAGACGTTTCTTAACAATAGATGGTAGAATACACATTGATATAAGACAGCTGGAAGGGTGATCTAAATCTTTCGACAACTTCAATATTGTGTCGATGATATTTTCCTCAAATGAATTTTCCTTCTTCTTCAGGGAGGACTCTTTTACGCAAAGGAATTCAAATAGTTTTTTCCATGATTTTGCAACATGTAGTATCTGAAAGATCAATAATATTACTTATCTAGTACAAACGAGCAGCCATTGGAAATGGAGTTGGTTCCGACGAGGTTGTGTAGTTTATTTTAAAAAAATCAATAGCTTAGCTAACATTAGAAAGTATATTTGAATATCAATAGTCTCTACAATAAGATTTATAAGTAACAGGGAAGAAAGAAAAATATTTCAGCAGATTCTCATTAGTTTCGTGACTACATTCCATCGAGTGACAATGCCTACATTAACGGAATCTTCTTCCACTGCTTTTTACCTAGCCAGGCAGACTCCCAGTCTTCCTTTCTTCTCACTGTCACCCTGGTACTTATTGTTAATCCCTGACATGATATTTAAAAAAACTTGACCGTAAATCTACTAGGTACACTATCACATTCCCCTATCCGCACCAGATGGTGCATAAGGCAGTACATTGGGAGCCAAGGTAAGAGGATCATCTCAATATCAAATAAGTTTTAAAATGGGATTTGGTATTTAATCTAACATTTAAGTTAAGAAGTTACCTTTTGATTGGAGATATCCTGGTTGAGCAGCCATAGAAGAACGGCATTGCAGATGTCCTTGTTGAAGGCGTACTTCTCGCAGCACATGTCCTCGGCCAGGCTGCACCACAGCGCGGGACAGTGGCCGCTGTTAGACATCTTAGGCAGGATCCACCCACAGAAGTCTATTACCGACAGTTCCAATCCTGCAGTCGTCAGCTGCGTGAACGAATACAGTTTGGAATCCATTGAGTCTCTAAAGAAAGACACGCATTAATATAATTATTATTGTATTGTTCACAGTTATTATTATATTTATATTTATTTAGAAATGCTTTGCTGTCTGCACCAAAAGAAATAAAAATGTCATAGTAAAAACATCCCTGTGATGAAATTTAACCGTCCTGTAACTGTAAAAACTATAACGTTCTAACAATAGGTTTTTACTTGTTAATTTTTTATGCAGACTTATGATTTCACAGAGAATTGAAATAAAAAATGTATTATCTTATAAATACGTAAAAAAAAAGTACAAACCTTTTGTAAAGTTGAGGTGATAACAAAAGTAATATAAGTGACTGTATCGGAGTATGCTCTAACTCATCCTTATTGCTTACTTCGTTCAAGAAATGACTGGAGTATCCATCTTTAGTGCAAGCAACTATCGGCAATATTTGGCTCACCATCAAATCAGCCAGTTCTGCATTATCAGATGATTCCTAAGAGAATTAAACGTTAGTTCATACTTCAAATTGATTACAAAAAAAATACCTCGACATATTTACTTTGGGTAATATTACCGTTGTTAAATTCTGAAGAGTTGTTAGTAAATCTTCAAACGTCTTTGACAATGCTTCAACTTTTGAAGAAACATTTATCAGAGATGTCCAGATACATCTTGTAAACTGGATTAACTCTTTGCTTTGAGATTCGTTGGCTTTGGATAAATGTTTACTGATTACAATCGTCGTGAGTTCCGCAACAATGATCCAATGCTCTCGGGAGATTCCACAAATGCGGAATTGTCTAGTACTGGCCGAGTTATTCTAGGAAAATCACCGGTGCATCTGGTGCATTGTGACTCATGTCCATATAGTTGAACAATGGCCCTCATTGTAGAACTTTGCAGGCTTGGGAACACTAAGCCAGGAATCATTTCTTCTTTTTTCCCACATCTTCTGTTGATTCTCTTGTCACATCCGGTGCAAAAATTCAAAAATGGATACAAATTTGACTCTTTACGAAGGCCAACTTGATCTTTTATAGTTACAATGAAATTCCACCACAGATCAAACTTATAAAAGGCTATTTCTTCTGATTTGGCATTATTCACAACGAAAGGAGCAGTTAGCAACTTTATTGATTTGAAGTTAATATTATTGTTGGCTATAAACATATCGATGATAAGTTTCCAGCAGATAAAAGATTCCTTTCGACTTTTTTCTATTTTGAAGGTGTGTTCTAGAACAGGAAGCAAGCCGTTTAACAAAGTGCCATTCTTCTTGAAGATCCTTTCCAATTAGCCTTATCATACAACAGAACTGTCTTGACCACAATTCGTCAGAGTTTTGGTAGAGACGTTGAATAAATGCAGCATACCTAAAACGAAAGAGACAAGTAAAAAAAATGTCAATACGTCTGAAACTTTACCTAGTGACCTATCGCAGCGGCCAGAAATTTACAAAATTTAACTTACACAGATTTATCTTTGATATTATTCCGGATGATCAACCACTTGGAGTTATTTTCATAATCAACGTGATATAACTCTGGAAGAATATTTTCCACAGCCTCTAAGGCCACTCTCCTATGTGCGCTGCCAGGGGTGTACAGCACTGGGAGGAGATGTGAGAACCAGGTGTTCAGGCCATCAGCCACAAACTCCTTCTTCTTGCTCTCTGGAAACAGCCGCAGCCAGACTAAAAGCAGCTCCAATATCTGAGGGAGGATGAAAACACAAAAAAAATTATAGAAAATTGAGGTAGAGCCTAAGAGGGAAAGCAGGTCTTGAGTAAAAATTGGATTATACCAATTCCAAGCGTTTATTTTACTTTTGACAGCTCGATTATGTATCGATTAGGGATGTCCTAATGCGTTACCAAATCGATTTCTCATAAAAATTGACTTTATTTATGAAGAAGTTTTAATCAATTTTAACACATTATATATTTTATTTTTTGCTCAACATTTTGTAGTTTATAAACATACCCAGACGTTTAAAGCAGAGGTTATATTATGAAAGCGCTGTCTTTATTCAATAAAAAATACATAATTTCTTTACAAAAGAAACTTTAAACACAGTCCCGATAAACTCCTTAATTGGAGTTTTGTCATCGGGGTGCAGGAGCTACAGAAAACCCAAATATGCATAGGACTATTTTATTGTATTATTATATTTATATTTATTTAGAAATGCTTTGCGTTTCTGCACCAAAAGAAATAAAAAAATGTCATATTTTGTTTAAAAACATCCCTGTGATGAAATTTAATCCGTCCTGTAACTGTAAAAAACTAATAATCGTTCTAACAATAGGTTTTTACTTGTTAATTTTTTTTATGCAGACTTATGATTTCACAGAGAATTGAAATAAAAAATGTATTTATCTTATAAATACGTAAAAAAAAAGTACAAACCTTTTGTAAAGTTTGAGGTGGATAACAAAAGTAATATATAGTGACTGTATCGGGAGTATGCTCTAAACTCATCCTTAATTGCTTACTTCGTTCAAGAAAATGACTGGAGTATCCATCTTTAGTGCAAGCAAAAACTATCGGCAATATTTGGCTCACCATCAAATCAGCCAGTTCTGCATTATCAGATTGATTCCTAAGAGAAATAAACGTTAGTTCATACTTCAAATTTGATTACAAAAAAATACCTCGACATATTTACTTTTGGGTAATATTACCGTTGTTAAATTCTGAAGAGTTTGTTAGTAAATCTTCAAACGTCTTTGACAATGCTTCAACCTTTTGAAGAAACATTTATCAGAGATGTCCAGATACATCTTGTAAACTGGATTAACTCTTTGCTTTGAGATTCGTTGGCTTTGGATAAATGTTTACTGATTACAATCGTCGTGAGTTCCGCAACAATGATGATCCAATGCTCGGGAGATTCCACAAATGCGGATTGTCTAGTACTGGCCGAGTTTATTCTAGGTGGCGGCAAAATCACCGGTGCATCTGGTGCATTGTGACTCATGTCCTTATAGTTGAACAATGGCCCTCATTGTAGAACTTTGCAGGCTTGGGAACACTAAGCCAGGAATCAAATTTCTTCTTTTTTCCCACATCTTCTGTTGATTCTCTTGTCACATCCGGATGCAAGTGCAAAAATCAAAAATGGATACAAATTTGACTCTTTACGAAGGCCAACTTGATCTTTTATAGTTACAATGAAATTCCACCACAGATCAAACTTATAAAAGGCTATTTCTTCTGATTTGGGCATTATTCACAACGAAAAGGAGCAGTTAGCAACTTTATTGATTTGAAGTTAATATTATTGTTGGCTATAAAACATATCGATGATAAGTTTCCAGCAGATAAAAGATTCCTTTCGACTCTTTTTCTATTTTGAAGGTGTGTTCTAGAACAGGAAGCAAAGCCGTTTTATACAAAGTGCCATTCTTACTTAAGATCCTTTTCCAATTAGCCGTATCATAACAAACAGAACGGTCTTGACCACAATTCGTCAGAGTTTTGGTAGAGACGTTGAATAAATGCAGCATACCTAAAACGAAAGAGACAAGTTAAAATAAAATGTCAATAACGTCTGGAAACTTTACCTAGTGACCTATCGCAGCGCGGCCAGAAATTTTACAAAATTTAACTTACACAGATTTATCTTTGATATTATTCCGGATGATCAACCACTTGGAGTTATTTCATAATCAACGTGATATAACTCTGGAAGAATATTTTCCACAGCCTCTAAAGGGCCACTCTCCTATGTGCGCTGCCAGGGGGAAGTACAGGCACTGGGAGATGAGATGTGAGAACCAGGGTGTTCAGGCCATCAGCCACAAACTCCTTCTTCTTGCTCTCTGGAAACAGCCTCAGCAGCAGACTCAATATCCTTAACATACAAGCATCTCCAATATCTGAGAGCCTAAGAGGGAAAGTTTTGAGTACTTTAATAAAAATTTTTAGAAAAAATGATTTAGGTATCCTCGAGTATGTATCGATTAAGAGGGAATAAAAATCGATTTCTTGAGTATTTATGGAATTGGGATTATTTAACCATTAATTACAAGCGTTTATTTTACTTTTGGACATGCTTGATGCATAGGATATTATGATTAGGGGATGTATTCCTAAAATGCGTCTTACCAAAATCAATTTAAACACATAATTAAATTCGACTTTAGTTATCATCCGGGTGAGAGTTTTAGATCAATTTAATATGCATATTTATATTTTTATTTTTGCTCAAAATTTTGTTGTTTATAAACATAACCCAGACGTTTTAATTTAGGTCACAGTTTATTTTATTACGAAAGCAAGCTGTTCAACGGACTATTTAAAAGTCTGAGTCTTGATTTTATTCAATGCCAAAAAAAGAAAATAATTTCTTTACTAATAAAGAAAACTTTAAACACAGTCCCGATCAACATTAACCCTTAATTGGAGTTTGTCATCGGGTGCAGGGAGCTACAGAAAAACCAAATATGCATAGGACTATTTTATTGTCGTAATGTAAATTTGAGAAATTCTGTGTCGCGACAAACAAAGACTAAAAAAAAAATATTTATTTTAATGGACCTTTTATTTTACTCATAAAATAATAAGTAGGCTCAATAAACAAACCGATTTTATCGATAAATGTTCGGAGCTAAAGAACAGGTGTCGCTTTCACTATCGTAGAAGAAAAATAACACACTTTCGAAGAAAAAAAATTGCATTTTTTTCGGTCTATGGTTGCCTGTCAAATTTTACAGAACTTTATAGGCGCCCATGCGTCAAAAGTAAAATAAACGTTTGGCAAATTAGTATAGTAATTAGTTTCTTTTATTTTTTAACACCAAATGTATCTTGAATGAGCATGTCCATATGGTACAGTTTTTGCACTCCCTAAATGCTAATTTTTCATCTCTAATAAATAATTTTAATAGTAGTGAAAGTGTACACATAAAAAACTATTCAAAAAGATTTATGGTGACTTGTCGTTTGAAACTTATAAATTCTGTGAAATTTAAATGTTTTCTTTTGTTTTTAAGATGCACATTCAATACAGATGGAAGAAAGTTATTAGTATTAAGAGGTTGTAACCTTGTGTTTTCATAGGAGGATTGTTTTAGGATGATAGCATTGTATCAGAGGATTTATACACAATTGCCATCTATAGCGCCCAATGTAATCTACATATTGTTTTAGTAAAAATTCATTTATTTTTTTTTAAAAAAAAAGAAACCCGAAGTTCTTTGAACCTACTGTATTTTCATGGGGTCAATTAGTGAAATAACTTGGCCATGAAAAACTAAGGACTGCATTCGAGCCATTGATCAGATGGATCTAAGGGATTGCATTATACCGGTTATGCTTGTTTTAGTAATAGCCCGGTTATGCTTACTTTATTAAGTTAGTATGTGGTTATTATCTAATTAACCTTTTAAGATCTATGCTAAAAAACGGAAACTTACAGATGTTATTGAAATAATGAGCAGAAAATGTTCTTTTATCTTCTGTTGGATTATTTTATACTTCAAAGATGATAAGTAAACTGAATGTAATATAGAAGGACGTTTTAACACCGCCATGGAGGTGTTAATTAATGACAAAGGTTACAACTACTACTTTCCCTTTATCCGCACCCAATGGTGTCATAGGCACTGCATCGGTACACTGAATGTTACCAGTCCAAGGTATCATACATGAAATATAAATACGAAAATCACATGTAAATAAATATTTCACTGTAGACAAATGTGCTACCACTGTGCTAGGGACAGGTTACAATAATAATAACTTAAGTACCGATTTCTTGATCAGCAAGTCGATGTTGGAGTTGCCGAGGTACTGGATCATGAGCGTGCAGATGCACTGCGGTCTGCGAGGCCAGCAGCTTGGAGAGGCAGGAGTCAGGGTAGCCCAGCAGGATGTCCAGGCAGGACTTCTGGACGCCCTGCATCTGGTGCAGCGGAGCAGTCATGGCCAGGAGGTCGAATATAGTGCTCGCTACACTTCGTGAGCTGGTTGAATTCTGGATAACTTCCGTCCTGGACAGATAGAAAATTGAATCGATCGTTATCACTGGGTTGCCAGTATATTCGAGTAAATATAAGGATTAAGATTACATTAAAGGCACTTCAGTAAATAGGTTTTTTTATTATAATAGTGTTGCTATATTACTAAGCATTTTTCGTAATTTAAAATTTTTATGGAAGTTGGAACTAATTTATGCTAAACAAAAAATTGGTGATAATTAATATTTATATCCAAGGTCAACTTACAATAAACTATGATACACAACCAATCCCTAGTTAGGTTTAAGTGTATTAAGCGAGACTTAGAAAATAGCACTTGGAGATTTGATTTTTATCATTACTATTGTTAAATTGGTTTAAAAAAAGACATGTGCCAAATCACCAGTTTTCAATTTTCGTTCACCTTTAAAATGTGATTTTATGCTTTGTTGGCTAATTATTCGTCAGAAATCGGGGCAATTAATGCAACCTACTCCATGCAAACACATTTATATTGGCACTAATAACGAAATGTTCTTAACTACTAAATGTCTCACAAGAGCTAATTTTTACATCTCAGAGTATCTACGGACCCAACTCCGATCAGTACAGTGTAATTTTGGCAGCTCCTGTCTAACTAAACAAAGTGTTATGAAATTTAATAGGAATCGTTTTGATTTGTATTTCAATTTGTTATTTGTATTTGGAATTGACAGTTTTCATGGAACGGGCATCCTCAGACTGGACAAATGATAAACCGTCTGAGAATAAAACTCTAACTAAAACGACCACACTATTAAGATTACACATTACAGATATACATAATAAGGCATTCATTTACATAGCGGAATTTGCAGGCGCAACGACGATATTTTTTATTTCTAACAAGTTTGTACACGTAAGAAGATAATGACAACACACCTTGACTTTGTTCAAAATATTCTTAATTGTGCCCAACACAGATGAGGGAGTATTGCAATATCAAGCAACATGTCTTTTATAATCAAATCCAGGATTATTTCCACTTTTCCCACGGGAATGCAGCTGGTCTCGGACGACTGAAGAACATTTGCGATTAGTTTTTAAAACCTTCAAATGTTGCTTCGAAGGATCTTGATGCACTTCAATATATTCATCCATATTTAGGATATTCATAGTTCCACATCCACAAGATTAGCGAATTCCCCAATTTTTTGCCGGTAAACAAAATTCTGGTCGCGTGGATACTAATATAACGAGATGAGGAAGACAACAGTAAGACAATAAATAATATTATTTCATACGGACAAAACATGCTGCCCCGTCTTACGTTCTGGCGCGAAAATGTATTACGCTCCATAGAAAAAGTCAAAACAATAAATGCTGCCAGGTGCTTGATGTAATTACGCTTTAAAATTATACAAGAAAAGATCGGATATATTACAGGTGTATGGTTAGTCAAAAATTTAAGTAGTGAGATCGGAATTTACGGGTTAAAATCAAAAAACTTTGTATCGGGCCCCTTTGAAATTAAAAAAAATTAATACGACTTGGTGAATATAACAAAGGTAACGTATTTTATATTTGAATTCCACGCCCAGAATGAAAACAAAATGCCCTTGTTTTTATTAAAAAAAGGGCCCTGTATGTATACGAAACGGTGGCTAATTATATTATATTATTTTATAATAATAATAATAATCGTTTTTGAAAACATCACTGATGACTTGTTTAACTTAAAAGAAAGTATAATCAAACAGGCGGCCGACCGCTTGGCTTGGAAGCAATTTATTGAATCCATATGTAAAAGTAAATAACGATAATAACCAATTTTGTTTTATATTTATCCCAAAATCTCTAAAATGTGAAAATTTTCGTTTCTTTTTTAAACAAACGAATAATTTCAAATAAAAACTCCTGTTACCCTTTAAATGATACCCTTATATAGATATTATTTAAAAAAATCTTCCAATGAATATCTTGAATTTCAAAATAAACGCCAAATTTAAAATTAGTACCCCTATTACCCCTGAAAATGACACCCATGTTTATAATAATATCAAAGAAACTTGCATCCGCCATTTTGGAATTAATAATAACTTTTTTAACAACATTTTGAATGTAGGTGTACAAATACTTGTAGACAAATTACTGAATTATACCCATGTGGGCTGATATAAAGCATGATTGCCAATAAATTTGCTTAGCAATCTTCTCAACAGATGACACCAGCATAAGGAAATTTCTGTAATGCGGATCGACGAAGACGAGTTCAATATATAGCAGTTCCAAAATTTGTCCATATATGGTTATCAGACTGATCTAGATGATGGGCGGAATGGGAATGTTGTAGTACATCAAGTGGGCACTTAACCCAGCAATGACAGGTCGTAAGCCCTGTAAACGCCTAGGTAACCCACATTCGTTTCCAGAGTTTCTCTGTCTATGATCAATAATATCTTAAAAATAACTATTTACACTTAATATTAGGGTCATGTGTGTGCCAAATAGTTTTTTTAAAATTTCTTCTAGTATTCGAAAATACGAGTAATTATAACAACCCTTACCCCCCTAGGAGCGATAGGGAATTTACTCCCCGCCGTTTTATGTTTGTGTTCTGCCGCAGAGTCAGTCTGGTTCTGGAGTCATGTGTCCTAGGGTATACCAGATATGGTTGAATTGCGCTCCTGGATTTCCAGAAGATTTAGTAGAAACTTTGATTAGTAGACAATTGGGGATAGCTTATTAACCACCCTATTTTAGTTTGCGTCGGGTTGGTGCTCACAGTAAGTACGTACCTAAGTTTGTTGTAAATCACTATCATAAGTATATTCATAATTGATATTTGTATTTTTTTACACCCCTACCTTGTTAAGGTTGCTATCACTATTGCTTTTTGTCGAATCTCCTCATGTACTTTTTTTAATAACTTCCTTCTGGTAACCGGTATAAAGTAAAGACAATTTATAATTCGACGTCGGCATAGGATAAAACGTACTAAAAGCTTAAATATTATTATGGCGTAGTCATATTTTATTATGTCGCTTTGAATCCTTTTTCCTTTCACCGTCGATATTATTTGCTTAACGCCTTAACTGTGTATTAGGCAATCAACATATTAACCTATCAGTAGTTTCGTATAGAGAAATATCACGCACCAGGTTATGATTTTAACGATTACTACACAAATCAACCTCGGTAAGTGACATCCTCCCCTGCTGCGTCCCCTCTATAAGCAAAAATCTAAAGAAGAAGAACATAAACAATTATGTTTTCTCTTATTGTTTGGGAATAAAATAGAACAAAAGAAGACTTCTTTCAACACCAAGTTCTATGCAACGTATGAAGATAATAATCGTAAAAAATACCAAAAAAATAAAAAAATTGGTCCTGTCAGTTTAGGATTTTTTTTTTTTTGAAAGTGTTTATTTCTTTCTGATATATTTATTTTAGAAGCCAAGAAGAAAGAATCTTGTTAGAGTATAAACGAAATTTCGTTATTGATATCAATCGTTTCTCCATTTGAGAATTGTTTTGACTTTCCTTAGCGAGTAATAAAGATTTTCTCCCGCCTTTTTTCACATTCTACGAGTAAGTTGTGCGCCGGCGCGGGTGCTTTGATTTTTACAGCCAGTGGCATTGGTGAGTTATAGTTGGTTAAAAAGCTGCAACTTTCCGCCAAGCGCGCACCGTTTGGCTCTGCTGTAAAAAATAGCGTCGGGCGCCTATAACGATAGTTCCGGCATTGCGCGTTTTATTAAATACACACATTAAAATTCCTTTGGCCCCTCGTACACAACAAATCGAAAAAATCGTAAATATAAGTTTCTTTGGCAAGCAGTGTGGACTCTGTCTTATCAGTGATAATAAAATATTTTTACATTGAGTGAACTGTGTTTTTTTTCCTAATGGAAAACTATGTTTTAGATGTGAAAAAAACAGTTGGCAACATGCCGCGGGAAATGCGATTCATTTCTCTTTTTCTCCCTTACGTTCTCGTCTGCGATTCTTCCCTTTGTCGCGTGTTCGTTTCCTTGTATAAACTACTGGCAGTTCTTATGGATTTTGGAACGTGTAAGGATAGGAATCGTCACTATTCTATAAGCCGCCTTCTACAGAGTTTACGTAGGATTCTCTTGGGATTTTCTAAGTAGAAACTAGCGCCTTCAAGAGAGGCACCTAAATTAGGGGATACTCCAGGACCCTACAGGCCCCGCAAGTCCCGAAGGAGATACCTACCTCTGTCCAGCTTTTATTTCATTTTTTTTTTTTGGTTTCCTTCTGAGCGGAATATAGGCAGGACTTTGGAGGCAGGAATTTCAATGAGTGAGAAAAGAATAAGTAAATCTTCTGCAAGTGGATCTCGCCGGCTGCCTCCGTTGCTAGTATGGACGTAGGTTGACTGCCCTAACCGCAAACTTCGAGATTGCCCTCTCCTGAACAAGGGGGTAATCTTACTACCATTAGCCGTTTGTACGATTTATTCATCGACGGACAGGAAGTTGCTTGGTTCCGCGGCCGACGTTTAACCTCAGGTTATGTTATCAGTAAGTTTTATATTATAGTCAGTGGACGGATATTTTGTAATTGATTCTATCGTTCATTGAGAGCGATTAATTAATTTTCTTCCGCCTTTTTTCACATTCTGTAAGTGCGCCGGCGCGCGGATGGCTTAATTTTTTCTGCCCCATTTGGCCAGGTGGAGTATTAGTCGAGCAGCACTTTCCGCCAAGCGCGCACTCTTGGCGCTGATAAGAATAGCGCGAAACCGATCAGTTCGGCTATGCGCTGTTTTTTAATAATACCCTCACATTTAAAATTAAATCCTTGGCCCTTACACAACAAATCGAAATCTTAAAGATAGGTTTCTTTGGCTGCAGTGTTGACTCCTGTTATCAGTGAAATTAAATATTTACTGTGCATTGTTTTAACTCGTGTTTTTTTTCAATGGAAAAATACTGATTTAGATTTGTTGTAATAAATTCAGTTGCAAAATGCCGTGGGGAAACGCGTTCGAACTTCGGGTTTGTCTTTTCTTTATGGATTGCAGTTTTCTTAGGATTTGGGAAGTGAATAGAATCAAAATGCATAATAGAGAAGAATCCGCTTTCTAACAGCCGCCTTTCTACACGAGTTTTATGTATGTGATTCCCCTCGGGGCTTTTAGAGCATACGCCTTCATGAGAAGGCATTTTAGGGGATACTTCGCAGTCCTAGCTCGCCCGCAAGTCTGCCGAGGAGAAACACCGATCCGTCCCCTACCTCATTC
Organism: Micrasema minimum; assembly: GCA_022494985.1. Lineage (NCBI taxonomy): Eukaryota > Metazoa > Arthropoda > Insecta > Trichoptera > Brachycentridae > Micrasema > Micrasema minimum. The sequence goes on from JAGVSP010001981.1 coordinate 24,797, forward strand.
CAGCTTTTATTGAATATTCCCTTCAGAGCGAGGATTATAGGCAAGGACTTTATTGAGAGGGAATTCAATGCAGAACGAAATCTTCGCTCGTGGGATTCTCCTGCTGCCTTTGTGATTGTTTGACGGGGTTGATCTTCTCTATGTTATCGGACACTTCCTGAGATGCTCCTCTGTAGTCAAGGAATCTACTTCCATCAGCCGTATGAAGATTATCATCGCGACAGGAAGTTGCTGGTTCCGCGGCCGACGGTTACCGCAGGTATGTATCAGACATTTATTATTTTATAGTCAGTGGACGGTTATTTTTGTAATTTATATAATTGGATACTCATACATGTCAGTTTTTATAATTTATCCCACCATAATGAAGAAAACTCACCTCGCGAGATGATACTTTGTTTAATCTTGGATCCTCTGTTAATCTCTCCTGGGCTTATACCCATATAGAATGCTGGACATTGTAGGTCATAGAACTGGAAATCCTCTAAGAAAGTAATTGATTGACTCCATACGGTGTGTGTGTGTTTTTTTGTTATAACAGCAGGAATCAATTATTAATGACAAATTTTTCATGTGTAATGATTTATATTAGTACTAGTGAATGAATGCAATACAATCTGTGATTGCCAACCGCTTATTCTCCTCGGGTCATATTGTTGTTTCCTAAATGGGCAAATTATTGTAATTTTTATGGAATACTACAAAGTCAAATTTTTGAATGAATTGAGAATCGATATTATCAAAATATATTTAGTGCCTTCCTCTTTCCCATGATGCATTTAAATGTTCGAAGAGCTTAAGTTTTGTTAAATAAAGTGTGTAAATATATGTAAGTATTATTTAGTGTTGTAGTGTAATAAAACATTATTTTAAGGATAATATTTAGAAGAAAAACAAGTATAGGCATACTGGCGGTATGATTTTTTTTTTTTAGCTAAATAAAAATGTACAATACAATCAAATAAGGCATCTCGTTCGTTTAGCAAGTGATGTTATCTCTCATTATAGACCATATTATTACATGCAAGGCAAGAATAGTCAGTCTTATCGCTTCAATGACTAACCATTACACTATGAGCGTAAAATTGACCAGCGAGCTTTTAAAATGGACTAATTTATTCAGTCGTCAATAATTTCAGCTATTATCTTATCTTTATTTTTTGCAAATTTTTTTCTACGTTCTGTTTCGATTTTATAATGTTGAAAAGTTTAAATTTAAATAACCTGTTAGTTACATGATAAAGATAAGCGAAAGTGAGTCTTTAATTAAATTCAGATGAAAAAGTACCATTACCGATTATTAATTATTACGGCAGTCACCGGATATCCAACAATACAGAAATTATACAACTTTTACTTATTTTTTCCATAGGCTATTATTTTTATAGACTAATAAAACTATTAACTTCCCAATGGCTTTTGCTTAAAGATTTTATTGTTTATTTTTGCCTCCAATACTTATTGGTTCTACATTATAGAGGGGCCTATGTATTTTTGGTTTATCAACAATTTTGTAGATTTTCTAAGTAATAATCCAACAACTAAACATTTTAAAAAATATATATTGTTAACAAAAGTTGTAAACAATAAAGTGCATGATTTGATTTTCCTTTTCTAAATTGATACATGTAAAACTACTACTGCTACTTTCCCCCTATCCACACCCAATGGCGCATAGGGCACTGCATAAAATACATTGCACTAAGTGCAGTGTATCTTGATCATTTTATTACACGAAGCAAACAGCATTAAATTTTGAAAAACTTTAAAAATGAATTTAGGCAAATGTCTTGAAATGAAAAATGAAGAGACCTCTACAAAGAAAGCAGTAAAAAACAGTGAGGGTAAATTAATAGTTTTTTATCAGAAAAATTAATTTGAACAGTGTCTACACTGTTCTAAAATGCTGCATTTGAGAATTATAAAGATTTTCGTTGTAAAAAAGTATTTATTACATAAAAATGATTGAATTTTAAATTGTGTTGTTTTTTCTTCAGGACCAGCAAAATGCTATTTTTCATCAAAGAAAAATTACAACGTTAGTCTTTTCTTAAATAAGGCGTTTACGTAAATATTTAAATTTTACAAGAGATCAACTCATTTTCATGAATAAAATTAACAATCCATTTCGCAAAAGTCGACATACTTTCGATAGAGTAGAGAGTAGATTTGTAAAATATCGTTGAAACTGGAAAAACGTCTAGATGGCTGCGGGCTGTTCGGACTGGACTCCACGGTCGTTCAACTGCTGCTAACAAAGAATAATTATTGTTCCAACAGAAGCTGTTCCAAGGGTATTAGAAAAGCCAGAGCCAACTTAACGCACGGTAAAGGGTACAGGTAGGAATCTAACGCAGCCATTGGCCGAAGAATTATTAACTATCCCGCTCGCTCTGTATGTCTGTCTCCAGCTCAACTAGTCACATACGCATATCTCAGACTGTGATGCGAGACTCATAGATCTCCCACCAGATACGTCCAATCAATGATCCTATCCCTTCAAATGGATCGTAAGAACTCGTTAGAATCGTAATTAATCACCACTTTAATTGTATTTTAAACATTTCAACCATAAGCTCTTCCGTACTCCGGGTACCTAATAACAGGACTTTGCCTATACAATTTACCCATGCATTTTTCTAATCCTCAGGGGAACACACGGAGAAAGAGAAAATTTATATAATTAGGAAATCCTAAATGTGATGTGCTGTAAGATTGTCGGGCAACGCCACTTCCTGAGTTTTAAAATCTTTGCATACTTTGGTAGGTCGGCCAGATAAAACAATTTGATGAATCAGAAAAAAAAAAAACTGCCAGATGGTGATTGGATCACGGTTTTTTCCGTATTCTGTATCGTGGCCATGTGTCTCTCTCACAACTTGGAGCATTTCTCAACAACCTTGATGTTTCCGATTACTGTATCGTCCTTTCTCTCTCAACGTGGTGCTTGCTCTCTTCTACAGGATTGTGCCGAGTAATCGGGGGTTCCAGGCTCTACACAAACTTGTGGCTTTTTTCTCTATCATCTATGATTTGTGGGCGATATCGGTATGTCCATGTCTCTCCACTAATCTGGATAGCCTCCCGCCCCTCACCACCCCCCATTCTCTCTACATAAACTTGATAGTGTTTCCGGACTGTATCGTCCGTATCTCCATATCAACTGGAGAAATGCTCGCTTATAACATGTTTTTTCCGATACGGTATCGGCCATTCTTATCCAATATTGAGCTATGGGCGCATTACAACAGGGAGGTTGCGTGTTTCCGAGACGGTTGTGTACTTGCGTCGACCACTAATTGAGCTATTCTCGCAACAACTTGTTTTGTCGATATGGGGTGCGTCCTGGGCTACTTCCATCTATTGGTCATTCTACGTTACTACAGTGATGTTGCCGATATGTATCGGCCATGCGATCCATATCGGCGAGGCTTGTCTTCAACTAATACCATGTTTTTGCCGTTTCTGGATGGGCCATTTCGCCACAACTGGAGCAAGGCTCGCAAACAATCGTGTGGGGTCCGATTCGGGTAGCGGCCTATGCGCATCATCTTCGGATCTGGCGGGTGCAGACGAGGGGATGCTGGGGGGCGGGGCCAAAACGCGACAGCCGTACTAGGCGGGGTTTGTGATAGGGGCTTTGATGCCCGAGAAGGTGTTGCGAGTTAGGGGCCGCAGTCGGTGTCCTGAGTTCGGAGCCGACATGCGCCGGACGGGTTATTGTAGAGGGCGGCCATGAATTGGGGGGGGGACGGTGGGGGACTGCTACATCCAGGGGGCTTGGGCTGGTTGGGGTGTAATGAGGGGGCAGGTTGGGGATGGGCAATTATTGCTTGCCGAATTTATACATGGGTTGATAAATTATAATGATGGGCTTTAAGAGGGTCAAGGATACGTGGTTAAGGGATATTTATGCAACGGGGTGTGCGGGTCAAGCATAGACATATGGGTGACGATATATTCTTAGTCGGAACTATAATGTTCTTAGTTAGTAGCTAGTCGCGATTAATGTATATGCTTTAAGCAGAGCTGACGGCTTTTTATTGCAGTTAGTGGTTTTTTATTCTAGTCGCAGTCAGTCGTGGTATTCTTTTTACTCATTACGCAGCTTGATTTTCCCCAGTACCTATTTTATGAGGGTTCGCCTGCGTGTGCGCCTTGGCTGGGTACGTTTAGTCTCCGGTATTAAATTAGGAAAACTCTTTTGACAATGCCCTCACTCATGCTAAATTTTGTGCGTTTGACGAATTGGCCCCGAAATTGTGTTCTGATCTCGTGGAACTACCAGGGTGGAGCCATTTATAGTGTTGTACTTATCTTTCAGGTTAATATCTAGGCCATAAATCTGCGCCCAGTAGGAGACATGTTTTTTTTTTTTGTTTAGACATTAGTTTTATTGTCTCTTGCGCATGTTTTCTCTTCAAGGTCGTACTTCGAATCGGTTTGTATTCATAGCTCATAAATTGTTTTTGAAAACTTAAATACCTGCTCTCACCGGAGTCACGAATCACTTTTGTCGATTTACTCTGCAATTTGATAACAATTAAATTTCTTAAGTAGTAGATAGATCACGTATCTTTCTTTTCATTTCGATAGATAAAAAATAACAGGCAAGTTTCTTATCTTGTTTATTAGGACACAAATATCTTCAGTAGTTATTTGAGGCCGGTGGTAAATTGTCAATAATTTTAGAATATTTGAGGCCTCTAGGAAATTGGGGTGAGTAAATTTTAATCTAGGGATGTGATTCGGGATACGCTGCTCTAATTTATACACTAGGATGACCCCAAAAACTTGTGGTTGAGCGTGAGGGTGAGGGGTACCCGGTCACCTAATGTTATATACTTCACATTTCGTTTTTTTCAATACCTGCATCCAGATACTCAGCACGGGATTTGGCCAGTGAGGTATTTCATTGAGTGAAAAAATGATTTATATTTAAAGAATATCTGAGTCCGCTGTTGTTTTAGACCTGTTTGGCCGGAGAGAGGAGATCAGTTCGAGTTGTTTGAGAAGTAGTCAACATAGCTAGATGGCAATTATTTGATCGCCGAATGGGAAGAAATTGGAAAGTGCTCGATGGGGTCTACATTTTTACATTAGTTATACAACAGTCTACCATCCAGTTATGTGACAAGTCAATGGAGGGATATTCGAATACCTGAGTTAGGTTGCTGCGCTTGCTAATGTCTGGTGTGGAATTCTTCAACCACATTTGTGGTATGTTGTGGTGAGTGCCAATTTTCTGACGCGAGTGGTTCAAGATAACATGTAATTCTTAAATTTGTATCTGGAAAAAAAATAAATACAGCATTAGCAATTAAATTTTAGACGAAAAAATACACAAGATAGGTATATGGACACCGTTTCGGTATGTATATTAAGACCAGGTAGGTGAAATGATAACTCATCAATTTCCTTTTCTATTATTATTTTTAGTAAATTATCAATAAATGTAATAAGTTCGTGGATTGTGATGTACTATTCGGAATTGCCGTAAGTTCAGATGGCTAATGATGATTCGAGAAGTAACTTACCTCGCTTCCTGGAAGAGCTGATGGTTACGAATTTTAATATTCTGTTCTGTATATTAATCCCCCGTACCTGACGATGAGTACGAATCTGCTTAATGCAATTAAAACAAAACCAATTCAAATTGCGATGGATATTCGTGAACGTATTCTATTAGTGTAATTTGTTTTCTACAATCAACTCTGATGGTGGCAGTGATGGCGTGGACACACTTGTTTTTTGCAAAATTATTGAACGAGGAGGAGCTCTGGCAACCCCAACGTTTTTTTTATTTTCTTTTGTAATACAAAAGTTTCGAAATAAATAATTGTGATCTAAGAAATCCTGATCTTAAAGACCCCCCCCCCCCCCTCCCCCAACTAAAATTATTTTTTTCTTTTGAAAGCTCGATTATGGTATCGATTAGGGATGATTTCTCATAAAAATTGACTTTATTATGAAAAAGTTTTTAATCAATTTAACACATTAAAATTCTATTTTTGCTCAACATTTTTGCAGTTTATAAACATACCCAGACGTTTAAAAAGCAGAGTTTATATTACGAAAGCGCTGTCGTAAAACTTTTTTTTGTTAACAGTCTTTATTCAATAAAAAATATTACAAAAAATACATAATTTCTTTACAAAAGAAACTTTAAATACAGTCCCGATAAACTCCCTTAATTGGAGTTTGTCATCGGGTGCAGGAGCTACAGAAAACCCAAATATGCATAGGACTATTTTAATGTCGTAATGCAAATTGAGAAATTTTGTGTCGCGACAAACAAAGAAAAAAAAAAACAAAAAGGTTTTAATTTAAATCACATGTTATATTTTTTCATGGAAAAAATCAACTTGAATAATCCTCGTTTCATAAGTAGGCTCTAGATATCGATAAATATCGGAGCTAAAGAACATGTCGCTTCACTATCGTAAAGAAAAAAACACGAAGTATTGCATTTTTCAGTCTGTGGTTGCATGTCAATAATTACAGAACTTTACAGGCGCCCATGTGTTAAAAGTAAAATAAACGCTTGGAATACGAAAAGCGACAATTCTTTAGATTTTTCAAGAAATCTTCTGGACTCGTATTATCGACCAAAAGTTTGAATGATAGTGCCTCTCTCCTTAGCATATGGACTTAAACTGCCTCTAAGCTAAGCGATCTGCCTCCAGTTACCGTAGGTACATCTTATCGTATCTAGCGTTCTTTTGGATCGAACCTCCTACCATATACAGCGCAACGCCAAAGTCGCGAATCTGCAAAAATGTACTGATTTCAAATATTTTATTTAGGCTCTAAGTAAGTTGTTAAAAGTTTGAATCATAAACCTGTTTAAATTATGACTGAAGTATCAAAATAAATAATAACCAGATTGTAAGCAATGGGGATAATACATTTTATTGCAATCGGGATTGGTTTATTGTTCGAAATTTGCATTACTAAACTCAACATCTCAGAGACATCAAGCCACCCTAAACCAATGGACCACGGGACAATTTTATCTTATATTTTTTAGATGGTGATTTATATCTTATATATTTTGTCGATTTTTGTTATCATTACTATGTCCGTATTAATTTATTTAAAAAAATCGCAATCGTGATTCCCGCCAAAACAGGTCATTTTATGGTTGGATGCGTCTATTAATATTTAAATCAAGTTTTGATGTATGAGCGCCTTATACATCTATATATATAAAAATGAATGTAAGTTTGTATATATGTTGTGTCTTTATAGATTCGTAAACCGCTTATCCGATTGCAATAAGTTGTTCTAGAGGGTTGTTTTATTCACTCCTGGGAAGGTTCCTGCATTATAACATCATTTTATAATTTTTGTATTTGTGTATTTGATATGATTTAGTGACAGTTCCGGGGTGAATTTTAGATGCGCCATGTAACCGATAGAACTGCATAGCTAAGTACATAAAGCTTATAAAAAATGTCGTCAAATAATGCTGTACAGCAAAAGGCGCTAATGTCGTTTTCATCACGTATACAATTTATTTTTATACACCTCGAACTTTCAATTACATTTTTAAATTTATTTACACCCCCGATTCGGACTTTTTTCACAATAAATAAGTGCCGTGAATTGGTTTTGAGCTATCGAGTGCATTTTTTACCTCCGAAAATGTTTTTTGTTCAAGATTTCTGTGTTAGTTTCATCGTCAGTTTTTCTCTATGAGAAAAAAAATCGTTTGACAAGGGCTTCTCCTGATCGAGAATAACTCTGCAGAGCTCTGTTTTTTGCAATAAATAGAAAGAAGACAAAATTCCAACTTCAAAGACACCTAAAAATCGGTTTCTAGCTGGGAAAATAAAAAGTTATAACGTTTTAAAAACATTATTTTTTACTATATAATATTTTTAAGTTTTAATCTGTTATAATTTTTATGGCTATGGAATAAAATCATTAACAGACAGTGAATTCGTAAATAAAAAGTACCTACCTTATATAATTCGTTTGGGAGTTTATATTATAGGTAGTCTACCTAGAAGTTTTTATTTCTCCTTCGAGCTACAAGAATCTTTGTTTGAAATTTGGAGCATTTGCTACTACTACTCTCCCTTATCCGCACCCAATGGTGCATAGGGCACTGCATTGGTACACCAAGTGCAGTGTCTCTTGATCATTTTTATTACATGAAAGTAGGTATGATCAGTCTTACGCTTCAGTCCCAGTCCAAGGTATCGATATCAATGAAATATTAATGTAAAATATAACATGTAAATAAATCATATTTCATCTTGACCCTCTACGGGAATCGAACCGGCGACCTCATACACGGTAGTAAAATGGGCTACCACTGTGCTACGAGGTGAACATATGGATCATATGGACTCGCACAATTCCCGAAAAATATATATTCTATTTGTATAATGCCGAATGAGTTTTAATTTTTTTTTAAAAATTTAATAATTATCATCACCATTACTTCCTATTACAGAATTGCTTCCCATGCACAGCATATGGATTTTTTAAATTCCAAAATGGGGCGGGCGTACCTTTTTTTCGTAAAATAAAGTTGGGTATCGTTTTAAGGGGTTTTTAAGGGTCCTGATTTCGAATTTAGCTTTTATTTTTAAATCCAAGATGGCGGACGCAACTTTTTTTCATAAAATAAAGTTGGGGTATCGTTTTAAGCGTTTTTAAGGGTCCTGATTTCGAATTTAGCTTTTATTTTTAAATCCAAGATGGCGGACAAAGCTTTTTTTTCATAGAAGGATGTTGGGTATCGTTTTAAAGGTTTTTGGGGGCCCTGATTTCGAATCTAGCGTTTATTTTTAAATTCAAGATGGCGGTCGTCCCCTTTTTTTCAGAAAATGAATGATGGTATCGTTTTTAAATGGTTTTGGGGGGCCCTGATTTCGAATCTAGCGTTTATTTTTTTATTCCAAGATGGCGGTTGTCTCTTTTTTTCACAAAGTGAAGATGGGTATCGTTTTTAATGGTTCTATGGGCGTCTGATTTCAAATTTAAAGTTTATTTTGATATCCAAGATGGCGGACGCACCTTTTTTTCATAAAATGAAGGTTTGCATCGTTTTTAGGGCGTATTTGGGGCGTCCTGATTCCGAATTAAGAGTTTATTTTTAAAATCCAAGATGGTATAACGTTTTTAGGACACACATAATTTGGTCCAAAATTAAGATTGGTATCGTTTCGTTTAAAGGGTTTTGGGTGACCTGTTTTCGAATATAGAGTTTATATTTGAAATCCAACTTGACGGACGCACCTTTTTTTCATCTAAGAGTAAATTCCATTCATGCGTCGGACCTGCCACACACAATTTTAAAAAAAAAATATGTCCCTGGGTGTCTTTTTCAAGGGTAATAGAAGTCCTCATATTAAATTTACGAGTCGGACAGCCAAGAAATTTTAATTGTTTATGCCAAAGACGGATAAACAAAAAATATATTATAAATACCTACCCTGAAGCACTTGAAAAATAAAGTCACCAAAATAAAATATATAACATTTACACTATACCTTTATACATACGAGTGTACACATTATACGAGTTATTCAATTTTCATAAATGCATTTATCATTAGAAAAAAAAATACAAAGCATTCCTTCTATTACCAATTCCCAAAGAAACGAGATAAATCTTTCAAATTTCAATCGATATTTCGAGAATTACCTGTTTCTTCTGCGGCAGCAACGCGACGGGTATCAGCTAGTGGAGTTATAAAACTCGATGTACAAGCGGGAAACCAGAATTTTTTTACAATTTGACATCTCAACAGACACGAGAAATTTGGAAGGGAATATGGATATCTAGGCGTTTACAGGGCTTATGACCTGTCATTGGTTGGTTTAAGTGGCCACTTGATGTATTATACAACATTCCCCATTTCACCTAGTATTGATATCTCCCAATATACAGTGAAATGGCGCGACGCTTCACATGTGAACACTCTCTGTCATCCATTGAGAAAATTGCTAAGCATTTTAGCAGAAACCTTAATGATTGCAAGTGAGATTCGTACCGAATTATATCACCTACTAGGAAACGCCTGAAGATGAATCTTAGCCCGTAATGGGTGAAATCCAGTTTTTGTCTACAAGTATTAGACATTTGGACACACTCAAAATGTTGTTTACAGATTTTTTTTATTTAAACCAAAGTTTTAGAGAGAATTGAGTACGAAGATAACCTACCTACTAATTTTTTTGCAAATTATTATCAAATATCATGTATTTAGTCAAATTAATACTATCCATAAATAAAATCAAATAAAAAAGCATTTTAATGTGGATTTGTGCCATTTTACTTAATCTGCGGTACTAATGAAAGCTTTTATGAGAAGGAAATATTTTTTTTATTTCATGCTCAGATTCAAAAGTCACGTAACACATTCGACTCCAAATATGATGTAGTTTTCGGGTTGTACTACGAGTTTTGTTACACCATGTATAGAAAAAACTACATAGCCACTTCTCTGGTTCTACGCATCAACTATAATATATTCACTACGACCCTTTTTGTGCGCCTTTAAAGCATCCGTTTGCGGTCAATCCGTTTTTATAAGTTCCATTTTTAAATATTTTTTTACAAGAAATCATTTGAATTTTAATTTTTTCAAATATTCATTACTATTCACACAAAAAATTGCGGAAATAAAAAATATAGCACACTTCCCTATTAAATAGGTAGTAGATACTAAATATCAGTCCTCTGATTACCTAGTTTCCATCAGCCGCCACGGTTCAACAGGCCGCCATTTTATTTCATAATTTGTGGTTTCGCTAAATTATAATAATGGTCAGAGTTAAGAGGAACATACTATTATGTAACTACTGTAATCGCTTTCTCCTTCCAATTTTACAAACAGTCAATTTATAATTATTTATAAATGTTTTACAAAGTGCATTTATGTACATTACCGCTAGCGAATAAGCACACAAATTTATTTAATTCATAATTTCAGTTTATCGATCCAGCTGCTTTCTCGTGCCAAATGATTACTAGTCCAGGCAAATAATCATAAGAATTAATGATTTAATCTTAGTTTGTGTTTGAAATATTTGCAACTTAATTTGAAGTAAATCAGTATGATTTTAATAGTCAATGGATGATTGAAAATAGCTCAGAGATTACGTCTTGTCTGTCCATATTTTGGTATTTTTTTTTATCCTCTCTTCTCTTATATCAGATGCTTCGCATATGAACACCGCTGCCTATAAGCTATGGTTGCTTATTTTGCAGTAGCTTTTAAAATTATTTTTCTTCAGTAGGTTGACGCCCTCATTATGTTTTTCATGTAATTATTAATAAATTATGGTTCACAAACAATAAACGTAAGATATTTGTGAGAAAACTTTAGAATTTTTTAACTAACTAACTAACTAACTAACCATCACGCCATTTCCCCGAAGGTGTTGGCAGAGAGGGTAGAACGCCACACCACTCTGTCCTGACACACTTCTCTTGCCTCCTCCACATTCATACATCTTCTCATGCACGCACGTCGATTATTCCGACTTCTTACATGCCCACTTTAAAGGACTTGTTTTACTTGATCATGCCATCTCGGCCTTCCTCGATTTCTACACCCAGGCACAGTCGCATCGTATATTTTTGTAGCCTTTCTCTCATCATCCATTCGCTCTACATGACCTAACCATCGTAATTTTTTATGTCCTATAAAATTGTGCGGTGGAGCGGGATTTGAACCTAGGCATTCAAATTCGGACCACAAGACCACAGCCCTGTTTATTCTAATAAAATAATTGAATGTTGCTGAAGCAAGTAGATTTTAACTACTACTACTTTCCCTTTTATCCACACCTAATGGTGCATAGGACACTGCATTGGAACACCAAGTGCAGTGTATTTTGATAATTTTTTATTACATGATGCCAGTCCAAGTTATAACACATGAAATATTAATTCATATTAACCACGTGCAAATTAATATTTCATGTTTACCCCCTACGAAAAACGAACCCGCGACCTCTTGCGCAGTAGCCAAGCGCGCTACCCCTGTACCATGAGGAGGACACAGTGGTAGATTTTAATTAATATCTGATAAGCTATTATTACTAATATTTATTAACAAACTATCATAATGTCTCAATGGTCATATTTTATGGAAGTAATTGCACAAAACATTAAACTATAGACATAGACAATAGACAATTAATTAAATAGTATTTTGACATAACAATATTTTCCGAAACCTAACTGCTTATTGGAAATTATTATCAGTAATTTCCTGGTATTGCAGTCGAGAAGTAAGAGTCCATGACAGTAACGAAATTGACTGGAGAAATGTCAGTTTAGTTACCAGGACTACTATTATCCATAACCTATAACTTATTATCTAGTATAGTATAGAGAGTGCAAGTCAGTAATGTTACCGCGTCAGGGTCCATTCGTCACTTTCTCTGAATAATTAATTATTTCAACATAGGAAATACGAATCTACATCGAACATGACAGAGAACGTAACTCATACTTTTGCCGTTAACAATACTACTACTTTCCTATATCCGCACCCAATGGTGCATAGGGCACTGCATCGGTATACCAAGCGCGCAGTGATTCTTGATCAAATTATTACATGAAGGTAAGATGATCAGTCTTACGTTTTAGTACCAGAAATGACACACAAAATATTAATATGAAAATCACATGTAAGCAAATATTTCATGTTGCCCTTACGGGAATCGAACCCGCGACCTCACGCACGGTAACCAAATGCGCTACCACTATGCTACGAGGCGGACGCGGATTTATAGAAAATCATTTTTAAAAAACATTTGAATATTATTAGAGACTAAATAAATTTTTAAAATGTGTACATGTGTACAAAATAACGATGTTTATCTACTACTTTCCCTTATCAGTTGTCCGCCTCGTAGCATAGTGGTAGCGCATTTGGCTACTGTGCCTGAGGTCGCGGGTTCGATTACCGTAGGGGGTCAACATGAAAAATATTTATTTACATGAGACTTTCATACTAATATTTCATGTGTAATACCTTGGACTGGTACTGAAGCGTAAGACTGATCATCTTGCCTTCATGTAATAAAATGATCAAGATACACTGCACTTGGTGTACCAATGCAGTGCCCTATGCACCATTGGGTGCGGATAAGGGAAAGTAGTAGTAGTTCCCTTATCCGCATCCAATGGTGCAGAACTGCATAAGGCACTGCATTGGTACACCAAGTGAATCTGAATAATTTGTTACATGAAGGCAAGATGATCACTCTATAACTAGTCCAGGGTATCAAATATGAAATATTTTTATGAAAAAAAGGATATATTCTATTGGAATTCAATCCTAATACATGGTAGCCTAACTAGCTAACCTATACCACGAGGCAAATAAGTTAATAAATTTCGAGCACAGGGCTCTCAACTTTATTTTACCCACCGCCCTTTTTACTTACTATACGTGAAATTGGAAAGTGCTATAATTTTTTAATTCAAATAAAAAATTTCGTATCATCATCCACTACTTTCCCTTATCCGCACCCAATGGTGCATAGGGCACTGCATTGGTACACAAGTGCAGTGTATCTTGATCATTTTTATTACATGAAGGCAAGATGATCAGTCTTACGCTTCAGTACCAGTCCAAGGTACTGAAATATTATTATGAAAATCTCATGTAAATAAATATTTCATGTTGACCCCCTACGGGAATCGAACCCGCGACCTCAGGCACGGTAGCCTAATGCGCTACCACTGTGCTACGAGGCGGACATCATCATCCAATTTAATGTAAATTTGTATGTAATGGTATGTTAAGTTTGTGGAATCCATATGCTCCAGGGAGCGGATATGGTATGATGATGATGAATATGATGGAATATTTCAGTTTAATTTTCATCCACTTCCCGAACTACGGAAATATGTGAAATTTCGCACACGTGATAAAAAAATTTACAATACATACCAACAATAACCAAAATTAACAAATATTAAAGTTTCATTTGATTTATTATTGATTAGTACGTGATTATTGTGTTGTTTTGGTCTTTTTAGAATACATTTTTTTCACCTGCCCACGCCTTTACTGTACCATCTCAACGCCCTATATTTTTCTCTTCTACTGCTTTCTACGGTCTTCTACTGCCCCCCCGAACTCGCCCACAAGGGGGAGTTATCGCCCACGTTGGGAACCCATGCTTTATAGCGTCATCAAATATATTCAATAATTTGTAAATCATCATACATTGTAACTCCTGTTAATTACCTCCCCGATTTGCTCAATAAAGAAAGTTAAAAGGTGTGTACAATAGGCCCCTATTTTAATTATTAGAAACCAGTTAACCTTGCGATGTGAACACTCGATCGATTATAATTCACGCACGCATTTTCCGATACAAATTTCATACAGTAGTTGTTTCACGCTCAGTGAATTATCTCAAAATACAAACTTGTTTAAGTATTCGAAGCGGTTCAGAGATTGGTGCGTGTAAACAAATTAACATTGCAGTAATAATAACTATTCTGTATAGACTAGACATTGTATGGTTATAAGACATGCATATTTGGTAAAGTGATTAAAAAAAATGAAAAGTCGGTTATTTTATTGGCATTTTTGTGAGAGTATTAATTTAAGATATTATTGATATCCCAACAGGGACAGAGAAACTCTGGAAACGAATGTGGATTATCTAGGCGTTGTCATTGGCTGGGTTAAGTGGCCACTTGATGTATTACAACATTCCCCATTCCGCCCATCATCTGATAACCATACATGACAAATTAAGTAGAGACAAATTAACTCGTTCCAGAGTTTCTCTGTCTCTGTTGGGATATCAGTAATATCTGATATTTGCCCAGCATGGGTATAATCCAGTAATTTGTATACATTCAAAATGTTGTTAAAAAGTATCAATTTCATTTGTGATACCTTGAAATAAATTTAATTTTACTTAATCTTCCATACTTATGAAAACTTTTAAAGAAAAAAAAAATTCAAGCTCAGATTCAAGCAGCAAAAGTCTTATTACACATTTGACTCCAAATATGATGTAGATTCACCAGTTTTCAGGTTGTACTACGAGTTTTGTTACTCCATGTACAGTACAGTAGCAGTTTGTAAGGCCAAAAACTATAAATATCAAGCAGATGTTTAGCGTACGACCTGAATTTAGACAAACGGATTTTGTTCTATCAGTATAACACAGTAATCCTAGTAGGTACCTTGTACCTATTACATCCAAATTTTATGTACTTACCCATAATAATGTTTTAAAGGGGATACCGTATACTATATACTACGTACATACATACAGGTATAATATCACTCTATGATAGGTCATGAGATTTGATGGTAACGAGGCAGATAAACTATGGTATAAAACCAGCGAGTGTGGAGGCTAAGAAAGCCACACAAGGCCCATAGCATTGCTATAGAAAATCTTCTAAAATTAGTCATTTTCCTCTCCGAAAAAGAATTTCAGAGAAGTGGCTTTCCATACTTGAAATATACTACCTTGCCTAGTGTTGCCTAGTGACAGCTAGTGACCCACTACGCCACTCATACCTCATCATTAGGGACCTACGTTATCACTAGACATCTACGTCACACGTTTCAAAGTGTGAGTGTATTGGCCTGAATGCTGCAGTCTTTAGACGGTGGAATTTGATAATAAGAGTTGTTATGATTTGTGTAGAATAGTGAATTTTTTTATGGTAATTAAATTTATTTTAATTGATATATTGAGTTGGTACCAACGTAAACACAGTTGAAGTTAACATTTCCATCTACTAAGACGCTGGACTCATGACACGGAGGTTGCGGGTTCGATTCCCGACGATCACAAAAACATTCTCGAGTCTGGGAGTGTGTGATGTTGTTCCCGTAAGTTATTGGACCTCCTGAAGGTGGTTAAAATAAATAAATAAAAATAATAAATCTTCGGAACTAGCAACACTGGGTCCCGTGTTAGGGGCGATGTATTAATTATTATGAATGTGTAAGAACATCTATTGTTTCTTCAACTTTCATATGTCTTCTCATGCGTGGCCTCCATTGTGCCAATATCACATTATGCACTCATTAATAACATGCGCTGAGAACTATGATGGTAAACAATACTATTCTACAGAGATGAATTAAGGTGGTAACTAGAATAACGCCTACTGAACGGTTTACATAAATTTATCAATAAATTTATTTAAAATAAAATAATTTATGAGAAGAGAGAATACGAATACAGGACATTCAGGTACCTAACTAATAAAATAACGGCATTCCGATTTTTTAACGAAATAATCGTTTAAACCTAGGTATACATAGATAAATCGATAAAATATCACTAGGATCGCGTTAAGGATAAAGGTTGCAAGAACATGAATGAAATATCAGGATAATGTAAGGTACATATAATGCTATTTTGGGTTATTTTACAGTGTTGCTTGGCTTTGTGTTACCGAGGTTTCGGATCATATTGCAGATGATAATTTTGAATGAATACAAATATACTTGTAGACAAATTACTGGATTATACCCATGCTGGGCTGATATCAGATATTATTGATATCTCAACAGAGACAGAGAAATCTCTGGAAAACGAATGTGGATTATCTAGGCGTTTACAGGGCTTATGACCTTACCTTACCTACACCAATTAAAGTTAGATTGCCAAAAATGCTTAACTATATTCTCAAACAGATGTCACTATAGGGAAAGAATATTAAAATTATTTAAAATCTGACGAACACGCAACTCGCATGTGGATTCTTCTTTTACAAACTCAACATATAAACAAGTTTCAAAAATTTGTCATACATAGTTGTCAGATGATAGGGCGGAATGGGGAATGGTGTAATACATCAAGTGGCCACTTAACCTAGCCAATGACAGGTTCATAAGCCCTGTAAACGCCTAGATAATCCACATTCGTTTCCAGAGTTTCTCTGTCTCTGTTGAGATATCAATAATATCTGATATTTTTTTAATTTACGACACATTTTTCTTAAGTACAACTCTGTGGAGACATACGTTCTATTATAAGTAACAAGTACATCAACTACTTAATATACTCACATGTTGTGTTGGGTACTCATATCCGTAATGTACATTGAATATGCCTGATTGTTCGACCTAACTTTGAACCTCTAACCGTACTGTAGAAGTACGTAAGCAGCTACTTTAAACCCCGTAACATTAATGGTTTTGCTCTCATAATAATTGCCGCATGTTCCATGTTACAGTGCCCCGTAAACCCATGGTTTATTAAGAAATAATTACCGCTATATTCCGCGATAATCCGCCGGTAATGAAATAGCCATGCAACATCATATCGATCATGTTTAATAAACCCATGTGAAAGTTACCATATTACATTTATATACAGATAACCAGTATTAAATATCAGTAGATTAGTGAGAGCTACTAAACAACATCTGTGTAATACACCAAATATTTTTTAGGAGTAAATAACTAATCACGAACGCATTAAATATATAAAACATGAAGTATTTGGTTCAATTTATTTTTATCAACATCTGAAAAACACAGATTTTTACAGGATGTAACAAAACTCGATGTGCAAGCGGGAAAGCAGTGAATCAACATCATATTTTGGAGTCGATTTTGTAGTTTTTTTTTTTTTATTGGACCCTTTTTTCGAGAAAATTGAGGGCGAAGTAGATTTTTTTTTGGAAATTGTTATCAAAATCACATATTTAATCAAATTAATACTATCCATAAAGAAAACAAAATTAAAAATGCAGTTTAATAAGAATTTTAGCAATTTTACTTAATCTGCCATACTTATGAAAACTTTGTGAGAAGAAAAAAATTATTTTTTTTGGCTCAGATTAAAAAAGTCATATTACATAATCGTCTCCAAATACGATGTAGATTCACCAGTTTTCGGGTTGTACATCGAGTTTTGTTACACCCTGTATTAACGGTGCGGAGTTCGGCATATAAAATATTGTTTATTACTGAAGCATACTATTATATAGAAATGATGAGGTACAAAAAAGAAGTTGAGATGAAAGAAAAAAACTTTGCTTTTATTTTGTAGCTAATAAATAGCTCGATAAATCTGTTGGGAATCCATAAAAACATTGTTGTTTTTATCTTAATTAAAGGTAACATTTAACTTGATTAAAGTTAAAATGTTCCAATATATTGCATGCTGGTATTTTTTTGCGATAATATGCTCTTTAGCATGTTTATTTTATAGAAATATGTAAGGTTTTTAACAAAGTTAACACCATCTTCATACTTTATTGCAATTTACCTAGGGTGTCGGACAAAAAAAGTACATTTCAATTATTCCATTTGTCTTTAATTGCATATTCAATAGTTTTCCACGCGAGCCGAACCGAAAGTTGGTAGAATACCGTTTTATAAACGTAATTGATTCATTAATCAAAGTGCTTTACCGGTCCGATTAGTTTGAAAGGCACCTATATATAATATTACCATAATATCCAGTAGACAAAGATGTCTCGGAATGCCTTCAGTCATAAACCAGATACTTAGGTCAAGAGCAATAATTCTATTCACTGTTAATACTACTCTCTCCTCCGAGACTTTCCAAAGCAGATTGTATGTTACCTAGCTAGACCAGTATGGCTCCATTCAGACTCACTAAACATGCAGGTTAGAATCTACGATGAATAAGTATCTTAATTTGTAAATTAAGAGATTTATTAATCGTGGATTCAAACTAATTCATCAAGATAAAGGGCATTATAATAAACAATTCTAATTTGGTTGTTTCTGTACCAGTAGGTTTTTAGATCATGTGTAATTTGTGTAAGACTGTCACTATTTTAAATTGATCATAAAAATTAATGTAGGTACTTAGCATTTTCAAGTCGTATTGCCTACTAATTTACTTTTGATTATTATTTCGGTACTACAAACAAGTTAGTATGAATGCGAATATCTTGATTGATTCAAGCCCGTCATTGGCAAAACCTAGTATTTGCTAGAGTGTTTGTAAATAATCAAAATTTTGTGAGTAATACTTTGTTTAAAAAAAAAAACTATGTATTGTTGGTGGCATCACACCTGTTCTCCTCTATGGCTGCGAATCGTGGCACCTAACCAGGGCCCAAGATTTATTTTTTATTTTTTTTTTTTTTTGGGATTTTTAGAGCTATAACAAATGCAATATACAATAAACAAGTACCAAGTAAAAATCTGCAGCCAATTACAAAAAATCCACTGATAATGTTATTCTTTTTATAATAATTAGTGATGAATGAAAGTAATAAATTGTGGCTAGGGTGAGTGTGAAAGTGTGGTGTGAGGGTGTGTGTATCTGTGAGTCATACATAAAAAAATGGAAAGAAGGAAAGGGAGGCAGGAGAGGCTTTGAGAAAGAAAAAAACAGAACAAAAATATTTTATTAAAATGGTAAATCCAGTGATCCACACCATCAATGTACCAGCACACCTTTTTACTACCCACAACACAAGTGATAGACGAGCTTCCGCGCACCAGTCCGAAGACCTCACCAAATCATCCATCGGTAATCCACATTCGGTAGTAGCGACGGCAGAAGATAGCAGACTTCTGAGTTTTGAGAGTAGGTGTCTTAGAAGAATTTTAGGTGTGCGGTGGTTTGACTTTGTAAGGAACACAGAGGTGAGGGAACGGACACAGCAACCCTTGGTATCTAACCCTTGGTATTTTGAGATGATTGGCCTGGAGGCAGTTTGCCCGGTATGATGATGATGTTGTTGTCAATTTTTATGAAAATTTTTGAAATGGACACCTTCATTTATTTAAGGACCTTTCTAATAGGTTGACGACGCTTACTGAATTCTAGATAATAAAAAAATTGCTTTATCTATATATTACTGTATTTTTTCATTCTTCTTGGTAAAGAGAGTTGAATTAATCATCAAAACCTATATTGCCATGAATAAAATCTATTGTTAAAAAAGATGCTTTTGGCTTGTAAGTTTTCGGATATAATAACTTGTTGTTCTGTTTTTTTCTTTCTGGGCGACGAATGCCTTTGACGCGAATGCCCTATCGTTGCAAGTAGACCTTAAAAAAGCAATACAAGTATTTATATAAACTAAAATTGAAGGGTTTAAAGTTTTTGCTGTTAATAAATACCATGAGAAAACTTTAAATTCATACATTTTTTATTGATATCTAATCTACACGCCTTTTCTACCCGTTAATCTACTGTTGTTTTATCACACATTAATAGGCTGAAACAATAGAAAAGGTCGTACACGATATAAGAAGTATTCCGATTTTACGGCATTTTTAAAGTGTTTGTACCCAGTAGCAATTGTATCGGTAAAGACAATACTTCCATTATTCGTTGTCCGAATAATTGTTTTGTTTCACATCAAGAGGAACACGGCTAATTATATTTTGTCATTTACACGTTAGTTTTCTGCAGGTTTTTTGGTGCACAATGGACCAAGAAGTGATGAATAGGTCAGAACTTTTCAACTGTTTGCTTTGAAAACAAGCTGAGCGCAATTTGTTAAAAGTTATCAGTAAAAACCAATTTATGTCAATTTTTAAAGCATGTTGACGTGATAACGTCTAATAAATCGATAAACGCCGGCTGCACACACGAAAAAAGCATGACTCATTATCACGTTCCGCCTGAGCCGAGTGTGCAAGCGAGAGCGCGGAACAAGCGATAGAGAGGCACGATCGACCTAAGCGTTCGGTTTGTGACGCATCTATCTCTCTTCCACATCGGCCGATGCGTCCGAGTAGAAGGGAGACAGCAGCAGCACACAAACGTGAAAAAATGATGACACGTTTCTCAAATATATGAAAGATACGTACAATCTCGAATGCGTTTCAGATGTTAATAAGTCAACAACGCTAAGAGGAACAACCTTCGATTTGACTTTTTTAAGGCGCATTACACTTGAAACACTCCCCTTAATTTCCTATTTTTCCTATCATCGTCCTATCCTTCACAAAATAACACAGGTTGGAGGATCTTAAACATCATATAAATATATCATCATATGTATAAAAGTTGTAAATAAATTGTTAACAGCACATTGTTACTTGTAATTAATTTGTAAAATTTAAGTCAACAAATATTTGAATTAACGAGTGCAAAAAAATGATAATTTATGGAAAAAAATAGTAATTTTCAATTAACTCCTGCTTTGTATTATACAAAATAATGATAATTCAGTAATAATAATTCAATTAAATTCATAAAAGTATGCTTTTTTCATCAATGTTTTCTTATGACGTTATCACGTAAAATTATCGTCCGTAAACCGACTTTACAGACAACCAAAAGTTTTTTTATTTTTATTTAATCACCTTAATAGGCCAGAAGGGTGATAATATTTTTAATTGTTATGCACGTATGATTTCGTTTATACAATAAATAAATTAAAAAGAGGAACTGCATCACATAATGTCGAGGAAAAACATTTTATAAAATGTTGGTCTTACCGAAAATCGTATGATGTCATCTTTTACTTTGCAATTTGTTCGAATTTCCTAATCGGAAGTTTTTTAGAGTTGAATTAATTATTAAAACCTAAATTGCCATGAATAATATAGTTGTGCGAAATTCAATGAATATTGTACCCACCTTGACATTTTTTACATCGGACTATCCCTATATATTACCGTATTTTTTCATTCTTCTTGGTAAAGAGAGTTGAATTAATTATTAAAACCTAAATTGCCATGAATAATATAGTTGTGCGAAACTCAATGAATATTTTACCCACCTTGACATTTTTTACATCGGACTATCCAACTTCAAACTAAAACTATTTGAAATCTTATAGACTGTAAAGTAATTCTATTCCTAGTCCTCTCCTTTCTTTTTTCCTATCCCTATCATTCCCTCATATTTCTTGTCCTATATTTATTTTTTCTATTTATTTTTTCTATCTTACTTTGCCAATATATAATTGTGAAAAACTATAATTGATTTCATGTTTTTTTTTGTATTCTACTCTTTCATCTATCTAAACTAAACTGTTGTTTTTCCTGTAAATAAAAATAAAAATAAAATAAAATATATTGTAAAAAATATGCTTTTGGCTTATAAGTTTCAGATCTAATAACTTCTTGTTCTGTTTTTTCTTTCTCGGCAACGAATGTCTTTAACGCGAATGCCCTATCGTTGCAAGTAGACCTTAAAAAAGCAATACGAGTATTTATATAAACTAAAATTGATGGGTTACAGTTTTTGCTTTTAATAAATGCCATGAGAAAACTTAAAATTCATACATTTTTTATTGATATCTAATCTACACGCCTTTTTCTACCCGTTAATCTACTGTTGTTTTATCACACATTAATAGGCTGAAACAATAGAAAAGGTCGTACACGATATAAGAAGTATTCCGATTTTACGGCATTTTTAAAGTGTTGTACCCAGTAGCAATTGTATCGGTAAAGACAATACTTCCATTATTCGTTGTCCGAATAATTGTTTTGTTTTTGTTTCACATCAAGAGGAACACGGCTAATTATATTTGTCATTTACACGTTAGTTTCTGCAGGTTTTTTGGTGCACAATGGACCAAGAAGTGATGAATAGGTCAGAACTTTTCAACTGTTTGCTTTGAAAACAAGCTGAGCGCAATTTGTTAAAAGTTATCAGTAAAAACCAATTTATGTCAATTTTTAAAGCATGTTGACGTGATAACGTCTAATAAATCGATAAACGCCGGGTGCACACACGAAAAAGCATGACTCATTATCACGTTCCGCCTGAGCCGAGTGTGCAAGCGAGAGCGCGGAACAAGCGATAGAGAGGCACGATCGACCTAAGCGTTCGGTTTGTGACGCATCTATCTCTCTTCCACTCCATCGGCCGATGCGTCCGAGTAGAAGGGAGACAGCAGCAGCACACAAACGTGAAAAATGATGACACGTTTCTCAAATATATGAAAGATACGTACAATCTCGAATGCGTTTCAGATGTTAATAAGTCAACAACGCTAAGAGGAAGGACCTTCGATTTGACTTTTTTAAGGCGCATTACACTTGAAACACTCCCCTTAATTTCCTACTTTTCCTATCATCGTCCTATCCTTCACAAAATAACACAGGTTGGAGGATCTTAAACATCATATATATCATCATATGTATATAAGTTGTAAATAAATTGTTAACAGCACATTGTTACTTGTAATTAATTTGTATAATTTAAGTCAACAAATATTTGAATTAACGAGTGCAAAAAAATGATAATTTATGAAAAAAATAGTAATTTTCAATTAACTCCTGCTTTGTATTATACAAAATAATGATAATTCAGTAATAATAATTCAATTAAATTCATAAAAGTATGCTATTTTTCATCAATGTTTTCTTATGACGTTATCACGTAAAATTATCGTCCGTAAACCGACTTTACAGACAACCAAAAGTTTTTTTTATTTTTATTTAATCACCTTAATAGGCCAGAAGGGTGATAATATTTTAATTGTTATGCACGTATGATTTCGTTTATACAATAAATAAATTAAAAAGAGGAACTGCATCACATAATGTCGAGGAAAAACATTTATAAAATGTTGGTCTTACCGAAAATCGTATGATGTCATCTTTTACTTTGCAATTTGTTCGAATTTCCTTAATCGGAAGTTTTTTATTACGTCCCCCGGAGCTTTCCCTTAATAGAATGTTCTTCTCCAAAAAGTTGTATTTTTTGACGTGTCCATTATCCATTCGTGTTAATTATACCGTTTAATTCACGTTGGAGTAAGAAATATAAATAAATAATCTATGCACCCACAATAAGCGGGCTTACTACTTATTCTAATAGTATGGGAGTAATTTTCGTTATCAAATATGAAAGTTATAACACAAACAAAAATAACGTTCTCAACACCTGCCGAGTAAACTTACAATAGTAAAGTTTTAGTAACTGACAGATGATGCAGATTCTACTCCTACTGACCTAGAAGCCGTGGGACTTACACGAGTATATTCAATCCACTTACACGACCTCTACTGCAGGCGAAAAGTGCCTTTATTCTTTGTATTTGTTGTTATTTGCATATAATCCAAGCCGACAATAGAACTCCAGTAAAATATGACAGATATGCAGACTTCTGAGTTTTATCATACATGCATATACATAAGTTGTTAAGGGATTCATAACATTATTTTATTATAAAATATCCTACCAGAATCGTTATACGAATTGAATGTAACTTGTGTTAATAAAATAATAATGTTTGTTAAATAAGAATATTCGAATTTCCTGTATGTGAATAGCATAAGATAGCAGACTTCTGAGTTTTGAGAATAGGTGTCTTAGAAGAATTTTAGGTGTGTGGTGGTTTGACTTTGTAAGGAACACAGGCAACGAATACAGCAACCCTTGGTATCTACTGTCATCTGGCGAAGGCGTTTCAGCTGGCTAGGCCATATACTACGTATGCCTCCCGAGAGCCTTAACCATGCTTGCGTATTTTACAAGGCATCAGGTTGTCGGCGTCCTGGTCGTCCAATTCGTCGGCAGTTTGCGTTAGAGCTGCGGGACGTGGACTTGACATGGGAGGATGCACGGGAGCTGGCGGCCGATTGCTTGGCCTGGAGGCAGTTTGTGGAATCCATATGCTCCACATAGGGAGCGGATATGGTATGATGATGATGATGATGAAGATATGACATGTATGTCTTCTCACTTTGTTCTCCTTGTGCATAATACTAAAATGATTATCTACTGAATTATTATTATCTACTGAATTATTATTATCTACTGAATTACGAGAACACACGACTGAAGATAACGCACCATTGCGTTTATTTTTTCCCCATAGGTAACAGTGGGACGAATATTCTGGTAGAAGTTATATAAACTATTTCGTATACATCCATAATTTGTAGTTTATTTTGATCAATTAGCCTAGTCTTCATTGGCCTGTCTTATGACCTGCCATTGGCTGAGTTAAGTGGCCACTTGACGTATTACAACATTCCCCATTCCGCTTATTAGCGAATATCCATACCAGATAATATGTTTAGATTAACGCAGCCAACGGCAGGTCATAAGCCTTGTAAACGCTTGAATGTTCATATATCCATCTCTGTAGGGTGTGTGATGCACCCCCCCTCACCCGTACGAAGGTTATGCGGTAGGTACGACCCTACTGGAACTGAAATTGAACTAATCTGAAGAAACTGAAAGCGACGGCTGAAATCGGCCACTCCCGAAGGGCGGCGCGACAACCATGCTTCCTGAAAACTAACCTAAGCTTTTCTACCCCAATCAGAAGGAAAAACTCCGCCGTAGAAGCCTCAGTGGAAAATCACCAAAAGCCTCGACGGAATCATCCCCTCCATCATCGGAGGAAAGGAAGCCTTCTTCTTGCTCTCGTAGAACAATTGTAAGGCTATCATGGGAGGAAAAACCCTCTGGGATCTTCCTCACCTCCCCTAAGCTACGTAGCGCTACGAGTTCTACGATTACTTTCACGTAGAGCATTCAGTAGCAAATTCAATACAACCCCTGCTCGACCAACGTTGTGTACTTTTTTGTTTCTGGTCATAGAGCAAGTGATGTTTCTGTTGTGGTAACCCCTGTTCTTTTTGGTAAGTGTGTGAGAGATGGAAACTTGTGGAAAATCATGACGAAACTTAAGTTTACCCTATTATTATGATAAATGAAAATACTTAATGACAACCGCGAAACATATACAAATATCTAACTTTATGAAAGATCACTAGTGAAGCAAAGTATAGGAAAGGTTATATAGACTTTATTGTAATATCATAAATTAAAGTAATATAAGTATACAAATATGATAATAAGGATAGTTAGGAGAAGGTTTTAATGTTGATACATGAACGTCTACGCCGTCTGGCTACATGTATCTTTTAGGGTATGGGTCTTCCAAATGGGCTTGGAAGGGTGATCGGGCTCTCCTTTTATGTTAAATAACAAAATAAAATCTTTAAGTTATCGTCCGGCTCCAAAACCTCCCCTGAAAGGATACGCTGGTGTTTTTACACTCCTGCGTCATACTTCCCCAGACGCCATTCCAGTCCCAACTACTGTCTACAGGAGAGTGATCCCGCATTCCGCTCCCATGCCCTCAATATTCGGGTCAAAAGATATATACGGATTCTTGCAATGAAAGGGTTGTGAATCCTTACACCGCGCTTGAGAGGAGTGCCACACTGCCACCAAGTTTGGACTCACACAGCGTCCCAATCCCCGTCAAGCAATACATACAAAAATATATATATGTAAACATACAAGGGAGGGGACTTATAACCTGAAACGTACATCCGTATGAACGTCCCAGGCAGGAGTGCCCACATCCCAGGTTTGCCAGGCCTGGGCGCAGTACTCCAATATATACGTTCTAATATACATTCTAATACATACATAAACATATTTGATTTGTTTGTTGTGGTTTAAGTTTTATACAGGAGTCCACACTCCTGTGTCTAGTAGAAAACTTCAAAAATCCTACTCCTGAGTAGGCGTAACAAAGAACGCACTAATAGAATGCTGATTAATGAGGAGCTATTTGAAATGATATTTAATTTCCATTTCCGCTTCTCCTTATCTGCATTCGCACATCCCCCTCCCCCTCAGAGTATAACACTCTGTTCCTCCTTTGAAAACCCTGGACGTTATATTATTTAAACTAAATTAATGCAATGAGTCTCTACCAGACTTCACGCGTGCAATGATAAATCGTCATTTAAATTACTTCCCTTTAGCGACGTTTGCGTTCTATATGAAATCTTAAAATATTTAATTTACATCACTGTTTGTAACAAGATTTAACAAGACGTATTCAATTATAAAAATGGAGGAATATAAATCACACATATATATATATATAAAATATATACATGTACATATGTCTAGGTGAATTCTTTATTGATTCTCCCAAAGGAGATGATGTGGTAAATAAAAAAAAAAAGGATAAAAGGATAATAATTTGGGAAGTAGGAAAGGATATTCCGAAATGGTATTATAAAATAGCGAATTTCGCCAAAATGATATTTATAACTAAAACGAATAACAAATAATATAAAATGATTGACGAAAGCAAAACCCGGATGAATTATGATTTTAATCAATTAATTTGTGTCAATTATCAAATAAAGATGTATAACTAAATAAATCATTAGATAATAAATAGGTCGAGACCGATTCAGCTTAACAAACGTTTGACGTACGTTTAACGTTTAAAAAGAACGTTAAAAAGACCGATTTATAAATAATTCAACAAAATTCGTGGGTAATTCAAACGTAATGTCTCTAGCGTAAACATGTAAATAAACCCGCGATTGTATCCGATTATATACTTAAAAGGAACTAAAATAGTCATGCCACAATTAAGTTGAGCAAACTTTAAAAACAAAAACTAAATTAGAATTAAATAAAATTTGAAGATAAAATCCTAGCTCCCAAGTCCGGCCCTGTACTATGCAAGAGTACCAAAATCTACCGTCGCTCCGCTCCTCGTAGTCTGCCTCTACCTCTCTCCCCTGCCCCGCAGCCCCCAGCTCGTATACCGTTGCTCAACTACCAATAAACTAACTCAGTACGTACGCGAATTTTAGTTTCTCCCGCGTTTTCTCTTTTCGTTGTTATAATAATTAACGCCAGAACTGTATAAAATTAACGCGAGATAAAGTACGAAATCCGTCTCGACGCGGCGTCCGACCATCCCTGTAACCAAATAAGCACATCGAAAAACATAAATCAGCGATCTGGGATACTTATTTCACCCGAACTGCAGAAATATACATTTAAATACAGTAAATAAACAATGACACACCAATTAGCCTGGAAAACAAAACATCACACACATACATATATATAGGGTATAACAATCCGATTGTACATGCAATTAAAAGCACATAAAGAAATACTTAAATACATGCACAAGATCTCAAATGTCAACATGCAAACATGTCAAAATTGCGACACCCGCCGACCATTCCGTCCTTTCATTAATATTTTCCTTAAAGTTTTACTCTCCTGCCGTATCCGAATATGCACATATTAATGGGTACCATATCCATACAAGTGTAATTAATATAAATACTACATATTTTAAATTATAGCGATTCGCTAGTTTATTTAAACGTCCTTTCGGTAAAACGACATGAATGTAGGCACGTACATACGCTCGCCCACTGCTGATCCATGAACGCGGATCACAAACAATATCAGTTATACACATTTTTTGTATAGTTTCGTAAAATAATCTAATCAAAT
This sequence comes from Micrasema minimum, assembly GCA_022494985.1. Classification (NCBI taxonomy): domain Eukaryota; kingdom Metazoa; phylum Arthropoda; class Insecta; order Trichoptera; family Brachycentridae; genus Micrasema; species Micrasema minimum. The sequence goes on from JAGVSP010001981.1 coordinate 52,972, forward strand.
AATGAGCTGTGTACGTTAAGTTTCAGCCCCGTATTGTCGTGATATTAAGTACCTACATCTATCCCAAATGTAGCCGCACTTCCTAGAAACCCGGCCGGGTACATAAAACCACCAGTATAGCACGACACATCGACACAAAACTTCCACGCTGCTACTAGGAACTAACCGGTAAAGTATCTAAAATTCAAAATACAGCGCCACGATCGATCCGCTTCACAAATTGGTTGCACTCTATTTCTATTAAGAAATTTGTCTTAAAACAACCATACGAACGCGGCGTTTACCGAATGACATGTTGTATTTACGACCGCTCGTGCTAAAATAAAATATACCTACATAATTTGCATTGCAATATTTATCGTCATCTCCACCACACCATATCCGCTCCCTTTGTGGAGCACATGGAATCCACAACCTGTTACCGCTACCTAATCTGCAAAGCAGTATTTTATCATCATTATCAGCACACCACATCCGCCCCTCCATGCGGAGCACATGGAATCCACAAACTGTTACCGCTACCTAATCAACAAATTAAAACCCAACATCGCTTCATGATTACAAAACTAAACCAATAATAATACCCATTACTATCACTACTATCCTTCTCCCACTCGCACCCAACGGCGCACAGGGCACTGCATCGGAACACCAAGCGCAGCGCACCTCGACCGCTCCAACACATGAAGGCAAGACGACCAGTCCCACGCCTCAGCACCAGTCCAAGCCATCACACACACGAAACTTCAATATGAAAACCACATGCAAACAAACACCTCGTGTCGGGCCCCGCAGGAATCGAACCCGCGACCCCACGCACGGCAACCAAAACGCGCCACCACTACGCCACAATTAATTATAATATTAACAATGATTTCGGACACTATGTTGGTAAAGTAATGTATTACCTACCTCGCTCCTCTTTGTCTACGCTCACCCACTCATATCCACCCTTACACGTTAGATACTTTGTCAATAAATATAATACGTAAAATAATAATATATAATAATAGTAATGGTAATATACAGTAATAAGATTTATAGTAATAAATATAATTATTGATATATACATTAAGCGATAAATAATCATAAGTTCAATCTTCCCCCCCCCCCCCCCCCCCCTCACTCTACAATCATAATTACTAATAAAACGTATCGTGAACTTTAAACTATATTATTTAGCAAAACATCATTTCTTATGGTCGAAGGTTTTTTTGTGATCTCGTCCCTACCTAAGTTCCGGCACACGACCCTTGGGTTTTTTTGTATGAAATGCCCTTCCTCGGGAGCTCGTCCAGGGTCGCATTCAAAATACGTAACCTCTGTTAAATATATTCCATATTGTCGAAATGAGCAATTTCGTTCTCGAAACGAATATTATTTAAACCGGTAAATCTTCCATACTTACATTATGACATAAATTTATAGACAAAATTAACTTTATGCAAACGCTCCTAGCCCAACCCCGCCGAACACGTAATATATGGACGATGTATTTCTTTTACTTTATATTTTACAAAATTAAGTACGGATATTTATACTAAAACGGCGCTACACAAATAATCCATAGCGACAACAATGACACTAGTGCACTGTTTTATTTCATGATTTTAGTGAAATTAGTAATTAATAATGAACTTAATGCGACGCCGGATCCGAGAATTATGTTATAATATAAATTCGCGTCCGCTACTAGATTCTAGAACAGAATTAAAATTTATATAATATAATCATTTTCCCTCGTTGGAAAATAACCTGTGCTATGATAATTATTTCACGTACCAACGTCCTGATAAATATGATGGAAAACAATCACTTACCCCGTGTCTTCTGATAAATAGTGGAAAATTTGCACCTGTCTCCGACTTCCTACCTGTACCCTTTGACCACTTCCCTGCTTCCTGCCTCTCCTACCTCCGATGTAAATCGTCATCTCCGTTCCTCTGACCTCTCCTGCGCAACAACAACCCCTCCTGGCTTTTCACACGATTTCGCGACCGATAATTAATCGACATTCATTAGAATGGTTATCCGAACCCATTTACAGAAAGATGAAACGCGCATACTCCAAATAATTTGCGACAACATTATAAAACAAAATTAGACACTAAAAGGAGGAAGTCGTCACGTACAAAACACACTCGCGTTTTTAAGAATATGTTACGTTTCCACTATATTATCATTAAATCACCGGAAATAAATTAAACTACTCGATTTTCTAACACCGATCTGAACAACGCCGCGCCTTACATCTCATTCTTTTAGATTCGCTCGCGAATATTATACTTTAGTTATTTTTATTCTTTTACGTTTAGAATATTATATCTTTTGAATTTTAATTAAACTAATCAAGAACACCGAACATATTTTCTCTAAAATTTCGACCGCGCGACGACCCCGAATCCTTAACCTAAGTGTCCTTTCAAAAACCAAATTCCTTCTCCCATGCCCCAAAATCTGTATTTCATACTTTAGTATAATTTATTACCTTCGAACACCTAACTTAAAACTACACTCGACCGTTTGTTTACCCAAGATTTGTCACCCGACGTTCTTTTGCCATTAATTTTTATTGGCTTCAAATTCTAGGAGATCTCACAAATAAACAACGTAAGCACCAATCTTGACACCGGCATATACGGTCAACCATCGATCTTGTGGTCTTTCAAAACTGCTATAACATTTCGTCAATTTCCAAAATGGGAATCTATTTATTACATTTACTTAGTAGGTACATTATCGTGAACTGACTTATTTTATTCAATCACTTCCCTGACCAAAACAAACGTTAAACGAAACAACCTAGTTATTCTTACGTACATGTAGGTGTCTTTTATTTTACCCAGGTATTAACTTTTCGTGCTTGGACACTCAACAAACGATATTTTACAACAAATCCCTGACTCTATCCCAACTTATCCAGTATAATTCGTTTACAATTACCCAATGATCCCATCTGCCCCCCAACCATTTTAACCTTTTTTTAATAAAATGCATGATCTATTTTGATTCAAGGTCGTATCCAACTCTTTCATACTCAGACTGTTGTTTACCCCTGTTCTCCCGATTATCGTGTTGCAAAGCACAAGTTCATACCTACTTTTCTAGGCGCCTAAATCCCAACATCTGTTAACTTGCATTTCAAATATTTATGTCTCTGTTCTCAATAATTCGAACGTCATCCACTTATAATGGTAGATATTTTATGATCTTCACCCTTGGACCGTTTTGAAATTCCTAGCCGAGGGTAACATTTTGGAACAAAAAACAAATACCTAACAATAATATATTTTTAAATAACAGTGAACCATCACAAGGGATATTAAAAACACAATATAAATACACTCCATTATATTATAAAACCATTATACTCCACTAAATTTAGTGGAAGTTAAGTTTTTTAACATGGTATTATAATTATAATACCACGTTGAAAAACTTTAGGTTGTCTGTAAAGTCAGTTTACGGACGATAATTTTACGTGATACCGTCATAAGAAAACATTGATGAAAAATAGCATACTTTTATTAATTGAATTGAATTATTATTATCTACTGAATTATCATTATTTTGTATAATACAAAGCAGGAGTTAATTGAAAATTACATTTTTTCCATAAATATTTTTTTTTTCCATAAATTAACATTTTTTTGCACTCGTTAATTCAAATTGAACATGGAACAAACCGATCGCTTAGGCCGAACGTGCCTCTCTATCGCTTGTTCCGCGCTCTCGCTTGCACACTCGGCTCAGGCGGAACGTGACAATGAGTCATGCTTTTTCGTGTGTGCCAGCCGGCGTTCATCGATTATTAGACGTTATCACGTCAAAAATTAAAAGCACAAATAACTGTAGAATTCATTACTTACGTAGATACTATACATACTAATGAAAATCTTGAATTGCCGTGTTTTTTTGTATTGTATTTATTGTATATTATTGATAAATTGAAAAAATTAACGTTTGTTGTCAGGTCTTATCGTGTATCTTGAACTTTATTATTAAACCTGATTTTGAATGCAATGTTAATGGTTTAATTCAAAGCCATCAAATCACTAATGTAATTTCAATAAAGTGAGATCACATAGATACGTATGAACAAACGAACATGGTTGAAAATTCTGAAGTAGAACCATCGCTTGCCTATACCAGGATTGGAATTATAAATGCATATCTACCTGACATGGTCGGTAAAAACAAACTCCATTTTTTTCCGCAAAAAATTCACTATTTGTACATGACTTAATATTAGCTTCGCCAGAACCTGTAATTGAATTTGATTAAATTATTTTTTTTTGTATATTCATAACTTTTTACATAGAAAAATCGGTTACGTTTTTATCGACTACGGAAGGTGACTCCGTTATCTATTTATTTGCCGAGACTCATGATCGGGCGCCAGCTTTCTCTCATCCCACGTCACGCGAGATGGATGATAGTCAAAAAATTAATAATTCATGAAATCTCTGATTTTTTAAGGTTCTCGTACAACAATTTGTTTACATGTTTCTAACTGTTTCGAAATAGCGAAAGTTTCCCAGGTTTTTGACATTGATACTGTTAATTGATAATACTATTCCCACACCCAAATTTGAAAAATACAACACCAATGTGCTAAGAATAGGAGAATAGGTGTGAATCATTAGTCCGATAGTAATTAATATTACTAGAGTACTATTTATTTTAATGTGTTTTTCACAAAAAAATATTTCATATGTGATACCTTGGACTGGTGCTGGAGCGTAAGACTGATTATCTTCCCTTCATGTAACAAAAATGAACAAGATTCACTGCAGTGCCCTATGCACCATTGGGTGTGAATAAGGGAGAGTAGTAGTAGTAGTAGTAGTAAAACATGCATTTTTAGATTCGAGTATGTCTCATATTTAGAAATTTACGATCGAATTATTTTTCAGGTGTGTTTAAACGTTTACAGTATATACAAATTTGCCATCTAAGATTATTTGATGCTTGTGTGAGCGCACCTTAATATTTCATTGAACACAGCGTGCTTACGTTATTTTAAACTATTTCAGTTTTTCTAAAAAAAAACCTTTCACAGCCGGAAGCGTAATAATTGATATATAGGTAAATAAATAATGCTGAATTTAGGATTAACAAATACAATCCAAATAGATATTCCAATGTCACATAATGACATTGACTTTGGTTATATATTTGTATAGTTTCGGCTCATAATACCTGTAATACCGACAGTTTTTGTAAGCATGATTACGTTTGTATTTAAACATCACCCACAAACCACCAACAGCCATTGTTAACGGCATGTCAAGGCTTTATTTCCATAAAAATATATTCATTGTATTTGATTAACCAAGATTTTATGTTATTATATATTCAATTAGTTTTGTGGCACATAAATAGTAAAAAATTTAACAGAGATGAGGGATATTTTAGCATTTGCGAAGCTCTTTGCCGAAGTTCTGCTGAAAATTGACCGACATACGTAAGAACTACACCCTCCAACTTCGGTCAACTTCACGAGAGTTTTTTTATTTACTTCAGAAAAAAATTTGTATTATTTTGATGAATCAAAATATTTCAATTTTCGGGCTACTTTAGGAGAGTGCTAACAGGAATCAAGTGGTTTGTTTAGCCATCTTCGTATAAAAGGTTGGACATTAGTGTAATTCATTTTTGTGAAATCCGTTCAATCTCTTCTCTACTTATTTACCAACCTAAAATGTGAGGTAGTCAAATATTTGTGTATTAAATTGTTATATCCTACAGAGATAAAGTGAATTTTTTTCAAATTCGGGAATATATTCAAGCGTTTACAGCATAGGACAATAAAAAAATGTTACCTGTTGTGGATATTCGCTAATAAGCGGAATGGGGAATGTTGTCATACGTCAAGTGGCCACTTAACACATCCAATGACATATCATAAGCCCTGTAAACGCTTAAATCATCATCTCTTCATCTCTGAAGAGATGTAAAAATCAATATATACCTACTTCCGTCATGGGAAAAATCCAGATTTGTGTGCAAGTATTTGAACACACGTTGTGTTGTGTTAATAATTTATGAATAATTATTTAGGGTAATTAAACAGGAAATATTAATACTTCACACAGCAAAAGAGTCAATTATGGTTATGAATTGTACTAAATAAAATTAAAATAACCTACAGATAGACAAACAAATAATCTAGAATATCGATTCAGTATTAAGGTTATAATAATATAATACAAAGAAAAGAAAACCCTATGTATAGTAAATTTATTTGAACCGGAAATCCTGCGGTGATTTGTACCTACGTACATAATCTACAGGTGTGGGACAATTTTATTGTTAGAATCATCCTAATATGACACTCCTACGAATGAATAGGTACTCATGTGTGAATATATTCCAAATATTATGTAATGAAGTATTTAAAAAAAAAACAGTTTAGAAGAACCCAAATTTTCGACCAAAAGTGTTCAAAAAACACTTTTGTTAGCTTCAGTACTCCTCTTAAAATCATAATCATCATCATACCATATCCGCTCCCTATGTAGTGCATATGGATTCCACAAACTGCCTCCAGGCCAAGCGATCGGCCGCCAGCGTGCATTTTAAAAAGTATTATAAAAATGTCCCTTCTGTCGTCTGTATGATAACTACACCATTGACTGCACACAATCTTTACGTAACTAAGGTGGAAGTTTAAAAAATGCATTGAATGCTGCACTTTTGCAATACATATAGAACATAGGTAACCACATCACGATGTATTTATAATAAATGATAGGTAAATTAATTAGATTTGGGTAAATCTTAATTCATGAGCATTGGTAAAGTGAAATCTTCAACCATTTCGTAGGTAACCGATTTGCATAACTACATATTTCATACCTCTGCTTAATAATAATGTATGGTCGTGATCTGTTGGTTAAAATTATCGTTTTGCGGTTAAGAAATCCAAAGTTTATTTAACTTTTACTTTTGATATGATCTGTGTTTAATAGAAATCCATACAGATTCCGTGGTATTTAAGTTGGCTGGCACGATCTTCTCGAATAGATTCACTGCTGGTTTGACGAATTATTTATAAATCATAATTTTCATAATAACTCCAACTGATATAATGTTAATAATTGCCTTAAGTGCCATGCCTTGGCAACCTCATATCACAATATCATAAGATTGCATAGATTACAGCATAATATTATAAAATTATGGATTTAGCTAAAAACAATCTTTGCCCAAAACATATTTTTAATGTGTCTCATTTCTCATTATTCTGGTTGTATATAAATTTTACGTATGTAAAACATAAAAAAATGACATTTACATATTTAAAAAATAGGTGAAAACACAAAAATCAAAAGAGATTTTTCTCAAGCCTGGGTATTTGTGACGTTGTTCCCCTCTGTAATTGGGTCTCCTGCGGTGCGATTCTCTAAGGTTTTAGATACTTCTGCGCACACGAATTCAGTACAAAATCGTATGCGCAGTAGTTTAAAAACACTTACAGAATCGAAGCGCAGGCCTGTTAAGGTGATTTTTAAAAAAATATGTTTTAGAACAAAATTTGTATTTTGCGGTTAATTATGTATGTAAAATAAATCATTAATACATTTAAATGAGATGCACCCATTTCGTAACACCATCCAGTACCCACATGTTGTAATGAGTCAAATTCAAGTATAATGTTTCGATTGTCTACTTAACTACTGGGTGGAACGTAACATAAGTACTTTTTCATAATTTTAAACATTATCATTATAACCTACATTTTGAGTGTGTCCAAATACTTTGTAGACAAAAATTTTCTAAATGGATCACAGAGAGTGTTCACATGTGAAGCGTCGCGCCATTTCACTGTATACATATATACAAGTTCTGATAATTGGCAGATATGGATATCAAATACTAGGTGAAATGGGGAATGTGGTAATACTTTAAGTGGCCACTTAACCCAGCCAATGACAGGTCATAAGCCCTGTAAACGCCTAGATATCCATATTCCCTTCCAAACTTCTCGTCTCTGTTGAGATGTCAAATTGTAATTCTCATATTTTAAAAATATCGAACTGATATAAAAAAACCAAATTCTTCAAACGAAAACAATTTTAAAAATGGATTAAAGGTAAGTACACTTACATTTTATTAGTATAAGCGGGTATTTTTCTATATTTTAACTGTTATTGCACACTAAATAATTCCATTGGTTCCTAGATATGCATATTAAATTACTTCCTAATTGGTGCCCCAAAATTGGTGATTTTAATTCTGATTTAAATATATTTTTTGTACAATTATTTATGGTATGTACGTTTCGGTACAACCCGTACATTAATTCTGTCTACCACATTGTTACACATTTGGAATATGTATATCAGGTGTGACAGCACGTTACTTTCTCCTTATACCAAAATTAGGTAAACAAATTGAATATTACGTAGGTACTGCCATATTTGAAAAACACAATCGACCCTAAACTATTGAATAATGTTAAAAAAAAAGAAAGCCGGACAGTGGCGTAGATTACTCCAATTCAAATGGAAATGTTTATTTTTTGCAATAGAGAGATATGTACATACGAGATGTGTAAATTGCTTTTTTTACAGCTTAGTATAATTCGTTGCATCTATGATTTAAAATCAATGAAAAACTAATATTGCCTTTTAAGTAGGTACTTTAATAACGAAACAGGTGAATAATTTCCATAGATAAAAATGCATCATGTTGTAACGAGCTAATATATGACATTTTTATCTGTGGAAAATTGAAAGTTGTTTTTTCCATTTAAACATTTACGCCATGGCAAATTAAAAACCGCAAAACGGTTCTCAGTTCTCACAATTACGTCAAATTGAGGCTTCAGCATACACACATACGCCTCCGTACATGTGCATGGACTAAATACACAAATTAGTAGATAGAAATATGCCGCGGAATTCGAGTGTCGTGAGTCGAAGCCGTAAAATGTAAACAACTCGGCTATTTACCTGGTTTAACGATTATGGCGATGTGTGCAATTTGTAGATTTTTCTCGTAAAAAATAGGAACTCATACGGAATTTCCAATTAAAATGTTTCAACGCACTTTTGTACGTTTTTAATTTGTTTAAAGTAAAACTTCGATATAATAAGCAAAATATTAGGAGTAAAATACCTTTTTCTAAATCGATACGTTAATTATTTTCCCGCAAGTCTGACCCTACCCCAAAAGTTATTAAATAACAGCATAATCGTATGAATTGACAAATTTACATGTTTTCTTCTACAAGAAGTTAAAATGCTTCAAAAGATGAAATTTATCAGCTCTGTGGTTCAGGAAAACGTACGGAATAATTACATAGCTTTTATTGCTTCTAGAGCTTTAATTTTTAAAAATATGTATCCCAAATTGGGTACTTCCCGATTTTTTATTTTTTATTTCAAAAAATTAATTGAAAAATTACAATATCAAGGGAATTTTTTTCCAAATTTTACGATGTCATATGAATTTTTTAGCGCGGTTTGAAATAGCGCTTTTTCAAATCGCTCGCAAAATCCTTCATTTGGCGCGCATGCGGTTTGACGTCACAGCAATATAGGCGCTCACTTCGTAATGAATTTCACGCCTTCATGGTGGACGGGTATGACGTCATTAACCAATAACGGGCGTTAAAAATCGTTCGTATTTTCGTGTTTTTAAAACATTCATAAATGAAAACAACATTTTTGATCATTGTGTTTTATATCGTTGGAATTTTAAAAATATACTTTAAATATTTATAACGTTTTTAAGAATATTCGTGTTATCGGGAAGAACTCTATTGCGTGATTTTTTTACATATTATATTATTAGTATTTATGACCCAGAAGCAGGAGGCCTATATTCATATGTGATACCTTGGATTAGCTCTGAAGTGTAATACTGATCATCTTGCCTTCGTATAATAAAAATGATCAAGAAACAAAATTCATAAACGCTGTACTATGCACCATTAGGTGCGGATATGGGAAAATAGTACTAACAATAGACCTATAATTATTTTTGTAAACGTATTATTGTTTAGACAAAAAAGGAGTTTCTCTGTAGATTCAGATTTATTGAGAGTTGCGCATTTTACCCGCTCAACCTAGTCAAGAATTTATCACTAGTTTGACTTGGTAGTAGGTAAGTCTTACAAACTGAACTCCATATTAGAAAAACGATGTCAGGTTAACGATATCAGCGATCCACTTACAAAATGACCATGTATCTATTTGTTATAAATATTGTTTATCTGGTGATGCAACCATCGATTCGAGTATAATTAAAAGTATATTAAATGAAAACGTGTTCTGAATTATACCAATCATTCTTTACTATTTATTATTACACCTGTGGGGAGTTTGCGTAAAAACTAAGTGAACTAAACGGCATTCCATCACTTTTGATTTCAATAATAATTAAGGAGTCGCAAGACAGGTTTATCGTACTGTATTATATTTTTGTTTGGCTAAATTTATTCTTAATAAACAATAGCTACTAGGTTCTGGTTCTGTTATTATACCTTAATTGATTTTTTCATAAGGGACAAAGTGCCTTTTTTTCTATTCAAATTTATGAAATAGACACTTGTAAATTTTCTTACTTTACGTTGAAGATTGTTTCACAACTACCATAAAGATAATTTTTTCTTGGTGAAATATAAAATTTCTTAAACAATTTTTTTTTAAATGAATACAAATACTTGTAGACAAATTACTGGATTATACCCATGCTGGGCTGATATCAGATATTATTGGTATCCCAATAGAGACAGAGAAACTCTGGAAACAAATGTGGGTTATATAGGCGTTTACAGGGCTTATGACCTGTCATTGGCTGGGTTAAGTGGCCACTTGACGTTCTACAACATTCCCCATTTTGCCCATCATCTGATAACCATATATGTCAATTTTTTGGAGAATGTTGTAGTACGTCAAGTGGCCACGGCCAATGACAGGTCATAAGCCTTGTAAACGTCTAGATAACCCACATTCGTTTCCAGAGTTTCTCTGTCTCTGTTGGGATATCAATAATATAAAATTTCTATTGTGAACTTTTAATAAACCTACCTAAATCAGTTCATCATTATTTGAATTTTTTAAAATTGTGCCACATTTCCCTTAATATTCCTATTTTCTTCTTTTAAAAATATTGCTACGCGTACTGATAGTTGTAGAGAAAAGTGAACAAATATGGAATACTATCCCTGGAGATAATATGGAGTACTAGAATTTCTTCTTTTTCTACTTCTTCTTAAGAAAGACCTAAGGGTCTGTATTATTCTCATTCAATGTTGCCTCTTGGGATATCGACTCCCAACTGTCCCTCCATCTCCAGGTGGGCAGAGATGCATCACGGATTTAGCTATTCTACTGTCGTCCATTCTCTCAACGTGTGCATGCCAATTTCTTATTCTTTCTCTTCCCCATCTGACATCATCCTGGATTTCGCAAGTTGCTCGAATTTGGGCGTTTCGAATTCTGTCCCTCTAGAGTTTTCCTGGCGATACATCTTAGGATTTTTATTTCCAAGACTCTCAGCATGGATTTAGTCTTACGTGTGTCCGCCCTTGTTTCAATTCCATGTGTCATTATGGGGCGAACACAGGTTTTGTAAATTTTCACCTTACTATCTGTTCCTATAATGTATTGATTTTTCCAGATGTCATCTTTCAAACATCCCGAGATAGTTGCGGCTCTATTTATTTGACCTTTTATCTCATTCTGGAGATCTTGGTAACCGAATAGGTCCACTCCGTACTCCGAGGTACTTAAACTGCCCAACTTGCTTTGTTTTCGAGAATAAGTTTGCATCTTGCTGGGTTCTTTCTATAGAAATCTACTAGAATTTCCTTAGGTCAAACAGTTAGGTCAAAATAAAGGAAAATATATAGAGAAGAGAGCGCTCAATGTGTACGTAGATAGGACCAGAGCATGTATAATCCCACGCTTTTTAAATAGACTGCCTGAAGAAAAAATACTAAATTAAGAGAAAAAAAAGAAGACGAAAGAAGCGTTCAAAAAATATCTTATTTTTAATTAAACTTATTTTTCAAATACTATATATATATGTATATATATATATATATAATTTTTAAATACAGCCTGTTAAATAATATCTAATAATACCAAAAAATGTATTGGTATGTATGTTTAAAAAAACATAATGTAATAGAGAGCAAATCCCTGCTTTAAAACTGTTTAGCAGTTAAGCGGGAATTTATTAATATATGTACAAATGAATAAATAATTTAAAAAATAAAAAAACGTTAGAGATGCAACTCAAAACAATCTTGTCTCTCATTCATTTTGTTTTAAGCTTTTACCGCACATTTTTTTGACTGTATCAATTTGTATTCATGTTTTGTATGTTTGTGTGCATTAATAAAGAAGAAAAAAAAAGATAATTTCGATATGGAGACACTGAGGGATCGTAAGGGTGGCGGCATCATGATTTTCTTTTGACTTGATCGATGCTGTCGCCCTCTTGACTTAACTTCACTTGGAAACTTTGGCCCTGCAATTTGCTTATGCATTTGCAACAGCAAAAATTTGAAGTCCTGCATAAAATAGCGTGACTGACAGAGAGTCCCCGAGGACTCTATAACAGTCGCGGGTGGAGGTGGGATCGACCCCTCAGTGTGTCTCTCTTTCCCATACCTTACATTAGAAACGGATTAAATTTTATGTGTTGTAATATAACAAAATGATAACGGTTATTTTGTCAATTGTTTCAGATACCGGCAGCTCCTTGTCGAGCGGCAATGAGAACTACATGTACACCACCACGGACCCATGTGACCCTAGCTCGGCAGACCCTTCACTGGTCTATGTATATGAGACCAACAGGAAGAGAAAGGTCACGCTGCCGAAAGGCTCCAAAATTAGACCACCTCAGCACAAACCTGCAATGAGGAAATTTAGGTTCGTATTCCTAGCAAATTCGTATTTTTTTTTTTTTAAAACAACATTTTGAGTGTGTCCAAATACTTGTAAAAGTTATAAGCATAACAAATTGAAGATTCATCTTCAGGCGTTTCCTAGTAGGTGTTATAATTCGGTAAGAATCTCACTTGCAATCATAAAGGTTTCTGCTAAAATGCTTAGAAATTTTCTCAATGGATGACAGAGAGTTCACATGTGAAGCGTCGCGCTATTTTACTGTATATTGGCAGATATGGATATCAAATACTAGGTGAAATGGGGAATGTTGTAATAAATCAAGTGGCCATTTAACCCAGCCAATGACAGGTCATAAGCCCTGTAAACGCCTAGATATCCATATTCCCTTACAAGTTTCTCGTCTCTGTTGAGATGTCAAATTGTATATTTTTTTAATTTTACCTAACCAAGAAAAAATGTGAAAAATTGACAGTAGCTCATCACAGATGATTGTCGACGTGCTTAAAAACGTGCTGAGCATTTGACCGATCACAATGAACATACGTTCGTATCACGGTCGCGTTGCCAAGCACCATAGATGAAAGGCATACTTTGACAAATGTTTCGTTTTATTGCTTTCTCAAATCGATTTAAAGCAAATAAATGGCGTGATAAATTGTGAACAAACAATTAAAACTCTATAAAACTAAATGATTTTACTTTACTTACAGTTTTGGCGTATTTTCCATATATAAAGCGGTAATTAATAATCCCGATCGATAACTTTTAACGGATGTTCCATTGTGATCGCGAAAACGTTAAACGTCCATGGTGAGAAATCGTTATCACGTCGCTTATTAGCACGTCGATAGTCATCAGTGATTGAGCTACTGGTGATGTGCGTTGAAGCATCATCATCATCATCATACTTTATGCGCTTTCTATGTGGAACATATGGATGACACAAACTGCGTCCAAGTCGAGCGATCGGCCGCCAATGGACTACGAGACAGTAAAATAAAAAACTGTTTTTTAGATGGTGATTTATATATATATATTTTTTTCGATTTTAGTTATTATTATCTACGTAATAAATTTTAAAAATATTGTTATCGCGATATCCCGTCAAAACAGGTCAGTAAATGGTAGGATGCATCTATTAATATTTTAACGAAGTTTTTATGTAAGTTGAAAAATAGAAAAAAGTACATAGCCACTTCTCTGGTTCTAAGCATCAAAATTTTATATTCAGTACGACCTTTTTTGTGCGCTTTGGAGATGGGTGCTTTTAAAGCATTCGTTTGCGGTCAATCCGTTTTTAAAAGCTCCGTTTTTAAATATTTTTGCGAGGAATCTATTGATTTTTTTTTTCACAAGTCGGAATAATCGGCGTGCATGCATGAGATGTGTGAATTTGAAGGAAGCAAGATAAGTGTGTCAGGACATAGTGGTATGGCATTCTGCCCGCCCCTTCGGAGAAATGGCGTGATGGTTAGTTAGTGATATATAAAATAAAAGTGTATACGCGTGTGATAGCTAACCATGGTGCATAAGTACTAAGTAGCTCCAAGATCACCTACAATACGAATATAATTATTAAATAATAAAGAGGAAAGTGCAATTAAGCATACAGAAGCAAATAATATTTCAAATAACTGAGGGAATAAGAAATCTCTTTCTAAAACGCTGAACAATAAAACAATAAAAAAAGCATATAAATCATAAATTTATATAAAGGCACTCATATTAATAGTAAAATTTCTTATTAAGTTATATGCATCAAACAATGATCTATCAAAATGTAAAACAATAGATGCTACCTACTCAAATAAAAGTTTTGAATGAGATATGAACATTCTCACAGCGTAGATACTTTGAATATTAGGTACCTATTCGCCATCTTTGTGATTGTATTTTCCACTTTTTCTCAACGTAGGCTATTTCTTTGCTCTGGTTTTATGATTAATTATTTATTTACCTGACACATTTAGTTTTTTTTTTTATTTGATTTATGTATTATTTATTAAAAAATCACCTCCTGTCCGGTCACCTTATGAAATACTTCATTATGTGATTTTTTTTAAGCTTTGTGACATTTCTAACATGTTCTCAGGAACAGCTTCGAGTAAAATTAATGATCTAATCTTAACTTTCTTCGTTAAGCTTGATTGGTTGTGTTTTGTACCTATCAATTATTTTTACTTTAATTTCAATTCCCATGATCATAGACTTCCACCTTCCTATCTTAAGTTTATCTCAAGTAATTTGTTATTACCGAGAGAAAGTGTGTAAACTAATGTTAAACAATGTATCTTACCGTTCAAACTGACGTTTCGAATATTGTTTCTATTACTGCAACCAGTAGATTTAATATTTAATTGAATTATTATATACATTAACACGCACTTCGCTTAAATAATGTTCTGTAGATTGATGGCAAACTTATAAAAGCGTACCAAAGTATGACCAAATATAATAGTATAAATATGCACGAAGTTTTGGTAACCGAAAACAAATTAAAACACGATTTGCTCGTTTTATTATTTCGTGACAGACGTTTTTACGGTCCAGAGTAAAATCTAACAATCCCATGGTGCATAGGATACTGCATTGATTCACGAACCACTTAATATTATATTTAATCACCTCAACATGCCAGGAGGCGCTATGACAGAGAGAAACTACATCATAAACACTTACGCTTGAAAAAATCACTTGAATTTTGTGATCTTACAGAAAACCTGAAACCTCCATCCAGCGTCTTAGCCACTACGCTACGGAAGCCAGTTAATTATAAATTATTTTTTAATACATAAAAGCAAAATGATATGATAAGTTCATGAACAGTGGTCTCTCGCTTAGCTCGGAGGTAGTTTATGGAATACTAAAAAATGTCCCTTGCATGGTGCGGATATGAAACAAACTACAACCGTTCAACTTTTTGTTACCTATTTTATGTATCTATTTTTAATTATCATATCTTTTTTTTTGCTATTTAACCAATAAACCACTCACCTTGATTCAATTAGATTTTTGTTTAAATGCCTCTATTACTCTAATTGTCCATGCACTTGGTAGCTGAAAGACAAATTGTAATAGAGTCAAGTCGGAAAATTCAAGCCATCTTTAGCAAATAGTTAGGATTAAATATGTATTGTAATCCTGCACCAATTTTTTAAAACTACTAAACTTATTCGTAAAATCATTAACCCCAATTACTGATATCAGATGGAAGCTGGCATTCCAGTAGTCCATGCGCTCTGTAGCTGCAAGATGACCTGGATTCTAGACTCTATCTGCTATCAGTAGAATTATTATTTCATTAGTATCGCGTTTTTAGTGAAATTGTTTGAATTTAATTTAAACGTGGGGGAAGCTGAAATTCCAACCGTCCATGCGCTTTGTAGTTGCAAGACAAATTGTGGTTCAGTACTTCACCTACGTATAGATTTAGTATCATTTCTTAGATAATCGTTGTCTAAGATCCTTTATTCACAAAATTGGGAATGGAATTAACTAAAAATATCGAATGTACAGCGCGATTTGAGGTGATTTCTCACAAAAATGGCGCTTAATAAATTATCCAAAATAATAATAATAATAATGTGATGCTATATTTATATTTATTTAACTACCTCAACAGGCCAGTAGGCTCAATAACAGAGGGGAAACACGTCACAAACATCCAGGCTTGAGAAAAATAACTTTACATTTTTTTTGTTCTCACCGGGAATCGAACAGGGAATCTCCGTAGCATTATGTTTCGGAGGCCGCCATTAGCTAGTTCATTTATTATTTTTTTGTTTTTTTTCGACAGGAGAATTCGCAATATCAACTGCCCCGACTGCCGGATGCTGGAGTCAGCCGGTTACTTCACGCCGTCGGAGCTGAACCTCCTGAACATGGGCGCTCCTCCCCCGAAGACTCCACCGGACAACTTCGGGCTGAGCCAGCACGGCCACCTGAAGATAGACTATTCCTGCAGCTGGCACTCCTTGGACCAGCTCATCAGCCATGATAACGAGGAGAAATATTGTTAGTCATCAGTCGTGGCGTCCAACAATTGGGTTCTTCCCGATTTTTTATTTTTTATTTTAAAAAAAAATATTGAAAAATTACAATATCAAGGGATTTTAATTTTTTTTTTACGATGTCATATGAACGTTCTAGCGCGGTTTGAAATAACACTTTTTCAAATCGCTCGCAAAATCCTCCATTTGGCGCGCATGCGGTGTGGCGTCACAGCTCACTACGGAATGAATTTCACGGTGGACGGGAATGACGTCATTAGCCAATAACGGGCGTTAAAAGTCACTCGTAATTTCGTGTTTTTAAAACATCAATTTATATATGAAAACAAAATTTTTGATCATTGTGTTTTATATCGTTGGAATTGTAAAAATATACTTTAAATATTTATAGCGTTTTCAAGGATATTCATGTTATCGGGAAGAACCCTATTACGACGAGAACATTAAGTCATTACGTTCATCAATCATCATTATTGTATAACTGTCCCTAACAAATATTTGGAAATTGCCAAAATCTTTGTAAACAAATAATTTAATTAATTTGTAAGCAAAAAGACGTTAAGATTTTTCTGTTCTGAAGTTTTCCGTAGATATAAATAAGTAGAGAGAGTAGGTAGAGTAGTACCTATAGTTCACTTTTATTTTTTGATGTGATCTGTACATTATTTGCACCATTCATTCATTACAGATTACACCCCTGTGCAATGTGCTGAGTGAAAAAAAAAATTAACCATTTTTAACATTTCAAACACAACTTTAGGGCAGTTTTATAAAAATTAAACAAAAATTATAATGATAAATACGTAAGCATAATATACGAGTATAAGGGTTTCATTTTAATAGGTTTGAAAAATATACGTTCAAAAAAATAATTATATTCTATAATACTATATTAATGTTATTTATAAACGAAATATGAATATTTTAATGCCCCTTTATTCTGACGATATGAAATTTTAAAAAAAATATTTATATACATATTTATATTAATGTTGTATAAAAATGATTACCATGTGGCATTTCGTTAATAATATATTTATTGTAAATCGTGTTTTTAATAAAGGAGAAATTTAATATAAATTGATTTTTTATTCCAATTACATAATATATTGTGTTGGGAAATTAATTATACATAGATTATTTAAAGCACAACATTATTATTGTGAACAAAAAGCTTGTAAAACTAAACTTTCTGTGAATGTAGAAAAATAAAACGGACAAGATAAACGGACAGATAAAAATCACAAGATCATCGGTGCAATCCGTTCATAAATCGGATAATTAGTAAGCGAAATACAATAATTTAAAGTTTGATTTTCGTAAAGATTTTGTAGAAACACGGTCGTGACGATCGATGTGATATAAAAATTATAAATTATTGTATCGGGCTTATTAATCATCCGATTTACGAACGGATTGCACTGATAGTTTTGTGATTCTTCGCTCTAGCCATTGATTTATAATACACTTAGATCTGCCTTGCAGAGTAAATTATTTAGAAAAAGTAATGACACGAAGATTCCGCACCTCAATACACTTACACGGGTCGACCTATCAGAGCCCTTCGACTGCCGGCAAGCATCCGCCCACACACCGCAAAAGGTATGGGCTATATATAGGGTTACAGTTACAATACAATACTAACCCGTGCCTTACGAGGAGCGTTCATGAATTTTACCATGCAACTAAAATGACTTTTTTTTCTTGTGGACGGGCTGTTGGCTATTATTTAAGAAGAAAACTTTCTTTGAATAATAATTATTTTAGGCTATGTAAACAAATATAACACTTACATGTGGTAAGTTACACCATATTTTTTGTTCATTTTATCCGTACGGTTTTTACACAGTTTCACTACACAGGAAGGCATTTCGGAATGTTTTCTGAACGTCCGACTCGGCCGGCGGTTAAAGAAATACTGAATACGCGTCTGGCGGAGTTGGAGATTTTGGCGGAGTTGAAGTGTCATTCATTTTTTGGGTTCAGTTCAAATCTAAGTGTATTAATAAATCATTGGGTAATTCTTAGAAATTAATTGTTATTAAATATAATTTTTTAGTTAAATCAACGCTTTCCAGAAAGAAAACATCGAATTTTAAAAGGAATATATTTATGCAATTTAATCTACAGTACATTTAAAAGCTTTTATAATTGTATAAATATATTCCTTTTAAAATTCGATGTTTTCTTTCTGGAAAGCATTGATTTAACTAAAAAATTATATTTAATAACAATTAATTTCTAAGAATTACCCAATGATTTATTAATACACTTAGATTTGAACTGAACCCAAAAAATGAATGACACTTCAACTCCGCCAAAATCTCCAACTCCGCCAGAAGTAAAACTTTTTTTTAAGCTCAGCTTCAAGTCATATAAACTCAAAATATGATATTAAATATGAATTATAAATTGGGAAATACAAATCGCACCATGATCACTAACTAAAAAAGTAAACTTTAGAGAAATTGTTTGAAACGGAAAACTACAAAAGAAACATTGCTAAAAATGAATTTGGTCGTTCAGCATTTTATTTCGTTTTCATTTTTTTTACCTACCGGAGAAATTTAAAATTCTTCATTACCAACTGTACAAGTTTTATGTATATCGACATCGGCAACTTCCGAGATATTTATTCCTATTAATTTTTTTAGCGGATTTTGCAAATTCTACCACGTTTTCACATTATGTACGTATAATAAAAATAGACTCACGGAAATACGAAACACACCTTTATAGAAAACTATGTGAGGGGTATAGAAGCAAATGCAGCCAACATAAAACAACGACAAAGCAACAGATTTATTATGATTGTAGAAATATAGAGTAAATATACTGCAGCAGATGAATATTTGTGTAAGAAATGAAGCATTTTAAAATAAGAAGAAAAAAAAAATTGCTACCAGCAAAAAAAAAAAATTCTCACAAAAAAGTCACGTGACAAAATTGCATCAATACTCATGTTAACTTTCATTCGAGATCTAAGAAGAAAAAAACTAAAAAAAAAAAATATCTGAATTAAGCGCTACATCTTTTCGCGATCTCATTGGCATATATTTATGTATGTATTATGTATAGGTATATTCCCCTTAGTCTTAGGAGATAATGTTATCATCATCATTTCTCTCATCCACAACTAATGGTGCATAGGGCACAGTATTGGTACACCAAGTGCAGCATCTTGATCACAAAACAGGAGATAAAGAGATGTTTTCTTTAATCAACTCTTTAATCAAATCTTTAAAAAAAAAAAAAAAGAAACTGTAGGTAATAACGAATTATCATTTTCCCTCTATTTTCTCTAAAATCACTTTGATAATAGACGGCTATAGACTCTAGCCTAATTATCAATATACACTGCACTTGGTGTACCGAAATAGTGCCCTATGCACCATTGGGTGCGGATAAAAGAAAGTAGTAGTAGTAGTATAGCCCCTATATGTAGGTACCTAGGTACTAAGGAGATAATAGAAGATAAAGATCAATAATTATTAATATCTCAGAAGCTCTGGAAATATTTTTTTGGATTATCTAGGCGTTTATAGGACCTGTCATTGGCTGGGTTAAGTGGCCACTTGATGTAATACAACATTCCCCTTTCCGCCCATTATCTGATAATCATATATTTCCATTTTTTTGGAAATCGCCTTCGTCATTCCGATATCGCATATAGATCTCGGTATAGAGTTAGTTGTAGGTAAGACTCGAACTGAGAATAATTACATTCTAGAAGACGCCTTAAGATGTCTCTTCAATTTGTTTTGCTTAATTTTAACCAGTAAATTTTTAACAACATTCAAAATGTGTTTGAAGATAAAGTACCCAAAATCCCTTTTGTTGTAGAGTACTGCTTTTGCTTATATACCTCTCATATACAAACATACCACCTATAAAAATATGTACCTTAGGTATTTTGTTGGCTTGTACATATTTGCACAACACACATTACTATGCACATATACCGATATGTATTAATGAGTTGTTCGATTTAGCAAAAAACTCTAATTTTCCACACTAATAAGTTTTGGTTCGTGATAGGGTTTTCCAAGGAATGTTAAAAACTTTTCTGAGGAAGTTACACAAAACCAACATTGCAAAAATGTTTCTGACTACCCTATAGTAGTTTAATAAATAATCTTTGAGACATGTTTTTAAGTTTTTTATTGGTCTTCGAAAATTTTTTTTTTTTACATTACACGCCATTCCTTTTGGGCAATTACTACATCGCAATTATTTTCAGAGAGATTTTACAAATTTTCGCTATATACTATTAACATGATGGTGTAATAAAACTCGTAGTACAACTCGAAAACTGGTCAATCTACATCATATTTGGAGTCGAATGTATATACTTATGACTTTTTTTATCTCAAATTGAAAAAAAAAAATATTTTGTTTTCTTCATGGATAGTATTAATTTGACTACATAAATGATATTTGTTTGAAACAATTTTCAAAAATTTATATTCGTATTAAATACTTCGTACTCAATTTTCTCGAAATCTATGGGTCAAATAAAAAAAATAAATCTACAAAATCAACCCCAAATATGATATAGATTCACTGGTTTTCCGCTTGTACATGGAGTTTTGTTACACGATGTATACGTGTCATTTGACTACCGTTCTTGAGGTCGCAGGTTCGATCCCCGTAGGTCATCGTGAAATAATTATTTACATGTGATTTTCATATTGATATTTCATGCGTGACCTTGGACTGGTACTGAAGCGTAAGACTGATCATCCCACCTTAGTGTATCGACGCAGTGCCCCATGCACCATTGAAAAAATACGAAAAAAAACATGGGAATTTAAAAAAACTACTAAGGTATATTTTTCTATTGTCGGTAGGTATATTTGAGAAAAAAAAATTAATATTATCGTGTTCTTAAAAAAAATATTTAAAGGTTTACCGTCAGATAAATCGTTTTTTTGGAAATAAAATAATCTTTTTATGAAAAGATAACCTATTTACATTTAAATAGTTACTGAACGTTATTTAATTTGTAATCTCTGTAAAATTATATGTTAAGCATTTTATATTTACCAAAAAAAACTAAATTTTTCGACTAGGATAATAATATAATATATGTCGATAGTTTTTAACAAAATTTCAAGGAAAGTTATACAGTAAGTATATACTGTTAGACCACGATATGATTGCACTTGGCGTGAATCGTCCAGTGCCACTTATACCTTAATTCTACAATAAATATTAAACTTCTTGCTTAAAATAATGAATTAAACGATTAATTAATATAAACAAACGTAATAAAATCATTGAATATGAACATTACTCTGTTTCTGTAAATTCATCGAAATTTTTGTTTAAAAGCTTCCTCTTGGCCGGCGGTTTACCAGCATATTGATTAGGAGACGAAAAATGCACTTGCAATGGCTTGCAATTACCACTGTTATTATTATAATTGTTATTTGGCTTGACCACGCCTTTGGACATAAGTCTATACGGTCCTGCGGCCTGTGGCGGCTGTCTCTTGTTTTGGTCGGTTGATGCCGAAAGCTGGTTTCTGGCGAAATGCGTCTCGGAACTGTTTTGGACGTCAGATGAAACATTGGAGTTGTTGTTTCTAAATAAATTTGGTGGTACGATGTTTGTACGAGGTAAATTGTTCCTTTGTTCTAATATGTCGATTTTCTGTAATCAATTTAAAAAATATACTAGGGTGGGTGCTATTGTAATTGAACACGCTATAATGATTGGACACTCTAAATTAGATCTTCAAAAACAAGCCTACTCAAAGAATTTACTTCTACCAGAAACATGTACTCCTTTAGTGAGTTCTTTCTTTAAATAAATGCATTTATACTTTTGTTATATTTCAATGGCAATATTTGAAAATGACATTTTATTTGACAGCGAATCTCAAACTTGTGAAAAAACATGATCTTGTTACCCCTTTGACACTAGACATCAGTATTTATCAATAATCCTTTAATAAATTAAGAAATAGCCCATAATGCAATGAAAATGAAAATGTGTATTTATTGATATGTAAAATTTCACGCTTTTTTAAAAACAAATGAATTTAAAAAAAAATTGTATCAGTCTTTTACTAATTTCGATTAGGTCTTACAAAAGGCCACTAAATTTCTCTCAAAAAGAACCTAAAATATTATAATAAAATTAAGTTAATACAGATCCAACAGTACTTCGTTTTATTAAATATTATTCTTAAGTGTCCAAAAGCTATAGCATCCACCCTACTAAGAAAACAGATATTAATAAATGACTATGCAGGCATTTCTAATAATTTAATACACGGTTAAAAAACGGTTTACGGTAATATACGAATAAATGGCTCAAAATTTTAGTCAAAAAACTCATTCTTCAGCGCACTTTTAACGTGACAAAAACTGTATAGTTTCTTGTGCAGTTACTGTCCCGTATAAAGCGAAAACTGTATGGAATATTGAATGGTCGGCACGACGTTTGGCTGACCTGACAGTTAATGTTTTTTTAGCAAACGTTTTAGTAGATATTGATAATAATATTGAATGCTTTTCGAAACGTTAAAAACAAATAACATAATTACATAATTAGCTATATTAACCATTTTCCTATGTGCAAACATACTTACATGTATATAACTTACATTTGCGCTTAAAAAACATTTAGCGTGTCTTTTGACAGACTGTACAGTTTTCTGAACAGGAAACTGTACAGTTTTCGTTCCAGTATAAAGTGTGCCTGATGAATCATTTGGCGTCATGATAATTTATCGGGGCGAATAATAGCATCAATCTATCTTAAGTTTTAAATACGTACATTTTTGTATCTGTCAGTCACTGCTCGAGCTTCATCTTTAAGGTGAATATATTGTGCATGGGCGCGTTGCATTTTTTCTTCATATTCCAAAACCAACTTGTTAATCTGTAAAAAAAAAACAAATACGAGTACACGGGATAATTTTTGTAGATATCAAAAGAGGCACATACGCAAAAGCATTTTTAAAAATCACACATTAATATTTAAATATTTACCATTTCATCTTTAAGTGCATGCAATTGTAATTTTTCCTCTTCCAAACGTCGAACATTACAGATTGACTCTGACGTTACAATATTTAATTCATTTCTCAAGTTTTTTACTAAAAGCAAAATAAAAACATACAACAGCGTAACACTTACAAAATAATAACAAGTTCCTTACATATGTACATAACTCTTATCTCAAATCTTACCTTCTGCAGCATGATCAGATTTTAACAATTCAATATTTTTATTAAAGTCATCTTCTAACGCCGCTTTTTCTACTTGGTTAAGTTTTACGTACTCACTTTTTTCCTAAAAAAATAAAATGGCACAAATTAATAACATAAATGCACTGCCTTAGGTTTTTAGTAAAAAGGTAGATCAATAAACTTTTCTAACTTGTTCTAAATCAAAAATTCTTTTTTCCCTCGCTGCAATGTCGTCTTTATAGTGTTTGATCTCGCTTTTAATAGCGACAAGCTTGGATATCGTTGTTTGTTGCTCAGTCATAAGTTTCTTTGCTTCATTTAAATTCATTTGAAGTGAATTGACGTCAATCGGGCATCCGCCAATTCTTCATTCACTCTTCCGATTTGTTTTTTTAACTCTTGACGCTCCGTACAACTTTTAAAATAACTCTAAAAGAAATAAGTTAAATTAATCTATGTTTAAAATAATGATAGCAGTACCCATTAAAAAAGCTGTTTACTTCTTTCATAAAAGCAACATCTTGAATAA
Organism: Micrasema minimum; assembly: GCA_022494985.1. Taxonomy (NCBI): domain Eukaryota; kingdom Metazoa; phylum Arthropoda; class Insecta; order Trichoptera; family Brachycentridae; genus Micrasema; species Micrasema minimum. The sequence goes on from JAGVSP010001981.1 coordinate 77,587, forward strand.
CTTTGTAAATATCATTATCCAAAAAACGCGCTTTGGAATTATTGGTCTCCATTTTGAATTTGGTAGTATTTGGAAAATGTTTACCATAGACGCTTTAGTTAAATAAAACACGGCTATTAAATTAGCTCGTAAGAAGTCAGTCGTAAAAATAATAGAATACATTTTTGTAAAATGGCAGCATTGAGTAGTGTTGTGCTCGTGGATCGAAATCAATCGTAATTTTCGCAGTTTGAAGAAAGTAATGATCGACATTAAATTTTCTATTTAATAATTGCAAAATATCAACTTTATATTTCAATCGTTTTTGTACTTGATGCAAAATTGTAAAACTGAAGAAATTTTAATATTTAAATTGTCATTAAATTGTTATTAAATGTAAAATTTAACCGGTAAGTACTTAGACCGATACGATATGCACATTCCTAAACATTGTTATTGTTTGTATTGTGACAGCTGACAAGCTGACAGCCAATAGCAGCACCGAACTAAATCGGAGAGTAGTGTTCATTTGTTTGTTTTGGTCCCAAATAAACTGATTTTTTTACCGAGAAATTAATGGTTTTACAATGAATAAATTTACGTTTATGTTAATTTTCTTAGTGTACATATATAAGCTAGAATATGTGATTCCAAACAAAGTTATAGAACATTTTGCTACAAAAACTCCTTATCGGTTAGTAGCGAATGATGACTTAAATCTCGGTGTATATCCAGGTTAGATCAATGATTTTATTGTATTTTTAAAAATTATATTAATCATTCAAACTTTTGAGAAATTTCAAGCTATATTCATGGAAAAAAACGAATACTAAAATCGACCAATTCATAACCTCAAAGGATATGTTTGATAGTATATTAATTCTAACAAAATGATTGAACACGTCACCTTTTCTCGTAAATTGTTTTTAATTATTGGTATCTATCTAAAATACATCATAACGCAAGAAGTTATTCTTTGCGTGTTTTCTGAAATAACCAGTTTATCTAAATTTGATAACCTATTATTTATGTATATTTTATTTTACTACGAATACAGGTTGTGAAGTTAAAAAGATTTGGATGATGATACGCCACGGTACACGTTATCCTAGCGCTAACCAAATAAGAAGTATGAAAGAAAAATTACCCAATATTAGAGATGAAATTATCGAAATGCATGACAAAGGGAGAGGTAAGTTTTATTACATAAATAGAATATTATCCATAATTTAATAGTAATATGAATATCTAAGCATTTAAAGGGGTTATATCCTTGTTGGTAAGTTTTATTTTTTGACTTTAGAATTATGGGCAAAACGAAATACTTACCGAGAACATTTCCTTAACTTAATTTTACTCACAGCGAAGCCATCAACAATTCAAGAAGTCGTTGCATATCGTCAAACAGACAAGTTGGATCTTTATATCCCGAAGACCAAGTATGAGGATATGTATTTTACAACCTCATGGCTTTTTTTATTTGGGAAATTATCGATCAAATTAAAATTCTTTAAAAGTTACTACTACTTCTACTTTCCCTTATCCTCACCCGATGGTGCATTGGGCACTGCATTGGTATAGCAAGTGCAGTGTATCTCGATCATTTTATTACATGAAAGTAAGATGATCAGTCTTAAGCTTCAGAACCAGTCCAAGGTATCACACAATGATATGAAATATTAATATAAAAATCACATGTCAATAAATATTTCTTGGACCCCTGGGAATCGAACCCGCGACCTCATGCACGATAGCCAAATGCGATGCCACTATGACACGAGGCGGACAAATTGTTACATTAATAATATTACTCGTAAGAGTTTTTTAAACGTTTCATATGGATTGATATTTATGTCAAATATATTCAGTATGTTTGAATTATTTTTCAAATCTACTTTTCAGGCTATTTATCCTCACTAGAACTTTCTAGCTTAAGAGACTGGTTACCAATGGATGTAGAAGAGTCGGACGAAAAAAAATTAGTAGAGGAAGGTGGTGATGAAATGCATAATCTTGCTAAGAGGACTCAACAAAGGTTTGCCGACATACTTCCTGCAAAATTTGATAATTCTAATTTAGTGTCTTTACACCAGTCGATGGGAGAACTTTACTCCCAAAACCAAGTAGTGTAGGTGAATTCTATTTCTATAGAATAAACCAATAGTAACACATAACATCGTTTTATTTAATCACTTATTTAATATTGTTTAAATCCCACAAATCCACAATCTATCAGTTGCTTAAAACAAAACTTTGTTACAGTATCAAATTGATATACTGCAACTCACTACTTTCTCTTTTCCATACCCAATGGTGCATAAGGCACTGCATCGGTACACCAAGTGCAGTGTATATTATAAAAATTTAAAGTAGAAAAGCTAAATATACTAAAGCTAAAGTCTTTTACTTAAATGACTAAGGGCTTAT